>JAZKJV010001455.1:192865-387239 GCA_037367405.1 Ottelia alismoides | reverse complement strand
TTTTGGAATATATATACTTCTTTATATTCTACAGATAGCATTTGTACCGGGGGCCTACCAAGTTTGATATTCAACATTATTCCATGTTCCTTTCAGATCCTTACAGCCAGAGCTTTATTTGATCCGTGACCATACCCTATTTGAATATATTATCCCTTTCCCGAGCTCTACATGCCAATGTCCTATAGTTTTAACATCTGTGTGATGCATTGAGGAGAAGATAGATCTGTAATATGACCAAGACATGAAGTCTTTTGAGCTATTTGTTTCTCCAAACGAAGCAATTTAGAGTCTTACAACTGCCGAATATAAGAAAAATTGACATATTTTTACATATGATCTCCATATATTTGCCGAACGTTCACTTCTTCTTGTCATCTTTCTTCTCTTCCTTCTTCTCTTCTTTCTTCTCTTCTTTCTTCTCTTCCTTCTTCTCCTCTTTCTTTTCTCCTTCTTCTCTTCCTTCTTCTCCACCTTCACGGCCTCGACAGATACCAACTCCGGCCTGCCCACCTTCTTCAATTTCTTCGCGATCTTCACCGGATCCATGTTCCCTATCACCGTCAAACACTGTGTCTTCATGTCGACTGATATCGAGTCAATGCCTGCAGTGAAAAGATTAAGCTTCACATTAATTTATACTTCATATGATCCTAGAAAGAAACGAGAATTGTATTGCTGAAAGAAGGTTGTGTACCGTAGATCTCGGCAACAGCTTCCATGGCTTTTCGCCTCGACTTGTCGTCGATGATGGAGGTGACCTTCACGACTACCTTCTGCCGATTGGTAAGAGGCACGACCTAGTTAATAATTAGTGTTTCACTTGACTATGTTTCTGATGCTTTAATGGACGGAAACAAGAGGATTGGTACGAGCAGCTACCTGAGCCATGAGAGAGGTGTGATGACGTGAGGAATGATGCGAGGAGGTCTTCTTCTATCATGCGCTTCCTTTGAGCGTCAGTGTGGAGCGAATGGGCAGTGTTGTGTTCTACACCCTCCCTTTTATAAGGATTTCTGATGAGGGCAAAGTCCATTTTTTTAAAAAAAAATAGGATATCATGCTTAATATAATTTATTATAGATATGTTTACCTTTGTTGACGTTACACGAGTATTTAATGCTTTTATCTGCACGCTGGCGCAGTTTGAACATCTTGAAGAAAACGATTAGCTCTTTTGGAACCGGAGGAGCCGTCTTTTACTTTCCTGACTACACGTGGTTTCGATAATCTTCAAAAGCGTGCGGGATTTAATAAAAAAAGGCGGCGTTTTTTCTAGACAAATAATCGGTGTTTCATTCATCACAAAAAAGTTTTGCAGGAGCCAAGCAATCTGCAACCAAAAAGGTAGGAAATAACAACAAAAAAACATGCCAAGAGGCCTCGGCATTTACAACCGACACTTATCTCATGTGACTCAAATTTTGAGTTTGGAAATGTCGATAAAAGCATAAAAGTATTAATTTAAAAACTAAGCCAAAAGAAGAAGACTAAAAGCAGCAACAGCCAGTAAAACAGAGCGTCAGGAAAGCCATCATTTCTTGAAAGTCTGCACAATGCAGAGGTCTGCTGTAGAATGAAGCTCATCTTGAGTTGTTCGATCTTGATTTCGCAGGGATTGTCACTGCATGGGTCCACAAAAAAGTGTGGGCTTGATTCTACAGCAGATCTCTACATTACTGCAGAGAATCCACTCGCGACTCAGAGAGGTGATAGTCTTGGCTGCAAAATTTATTAGCAAAGGATTTCAAACCATAAGTCTAACAACAATTAGAAATGGTTGGTTTTGGAGAGACAACGCAGCTAGAGCTAGCGGTCGATTATAAACTCGACTTTTTTTTTGCAATTTGCAAAGGGGGTGAGATATACACAGGATCGTTCCTGAGAGAGTAGTTTCTGGATGCAGTGTTCCAGAGCTTGTCAGCTTTGAGGCCCATTTTTACATGTTTTTCAGCTTTTTAGTTTAGGAAAAAAATAGTATCCATCCAAGTGATTCTTTATAGAATCGAGTTTTTTGGTGAAACAACTCGCTAAAAAAATGAGACCTTATATAATCGAACTTCGATGAATAACTCAATGTTAAAGCCCAAAGTTAAATTAAATTCTGTAAGGATACATTGTTCACCAATTTTTTTAATAAGAATCCTTTTTTTCTGTTGTTTAGGACCCACGAAAATGTCATGAACAACGTAGAATTATATTGTTCAAAAAATAGCTCAATATTCACACTCACATGAACAACATTTAGCTAAAGGCGACTATGATTACTAAGATGGTAAGACCATCCTGCTGGGATTCAGCTGCATGCCCTACAACTACAAGTGAGATGGAAGCCTGTGTATTATTATTATTATTATTATTATTATTATTATTATTATTAAACATAAAATTTAAAAAACTAGAGAATTAAGTTAAGGTCAAGTTAGCGAATCCATTGTCAAATGGGAAGTAATAGTTTTACCAGAAAAAAAGGACACCCAAGAGAACTCATTGGACGTCACTTGGCAGTTGAGATGTCCATCATTTTAAAATGCCCTCCCGATATAATGTGACAAAATGTTAACATTGATCCGACGAACCCATCGTAATCTGAACGACGCACCTTATCTTCAATCTTAGAAACGAGATTTGGATTCAAAATTTCACCGTAAAGAAGCTTTTTTATCATTATCTCATGATATAATTTGAGGTTCTTGAAATCAAACTACTTCTGAGAATGAAAAACCTCATGCCATTTCTTAGATACTACTGCAATGGTAATGCAATATGAGAAGATAGTATATGTGATTTCATTTATGATTTTACACTAAACAAAATTGACTCAAGACAACAAAGAATTTAAATATTTGTTATTATTTTTTCTAACGTAAAATATTTACCAATGAATATAATTCGCTGTAAAAATTAATTTTTCATCTTAAAATTTAGCAATGAATGTCTTATTCGTTGCTAAAGGTTAATATATCAGTGATTTATCTATTAACTTGTTCGTTAAAATTTGCATTAATTGTTGCTAAATTTAACAATGATTAAGAGAAAAAATTTAATAGATAACCATTGGTATATGATTTATTACTAGGAATATAGCAACGAATAAAATTTTCGTTAGAAATTTAAAGAATAAAGTAGTAGATAATATTTATTATTATATATTTAACTACAGATAATATGCAAACGAATAAAAATTATTTGTTGCCTTAAATCAAAATTGTTGTAGTGTTATAAAAACATTAAGATAATTCAGAGCTATGAGAATAAATAATTTCAACGTTGGTGCTATATATTTGAATGTTAAATTTAGAGTAAATTACACCAAAGTCCCTTAACTATACACCCGATTTCAATGTGGTACCTCAACTTTCAAAAGTAATAATGCGGTACCTAGTGTTTTATTTCGGTCTCAAATCGATCTTTTACTAACGCAAGCAGGTGACGCTCGTTAAGTCTTTTGTCGTGGGGATGAAAATGCCCCTAGGGAGGAAAAGCCCCAGATCCTCAAATATTTTGCTCCCGTCCCCCACATTCTACCCTAGACAATCAATCTCGGCTTCCCCTAGGGTTTCAGTCTGCGATTGGGTGTGCACGAGGTCATGCCAGTAGCGGGCATGTGGGGTCGACTGGCGATGCGGCCTCGACGGACAGAGGGGTATGACTGGAGGATCATTGTGCTTCCTCATCTGGTGGAGAGGGCAGTCCTTTGGTCAACCCATTCAGAGTCAAGAAAATGGTAGATGAATGACGGCCACATTTATTGGCAGGGGAGCTAATTGCATATATATTCAACGAGAGTAATTTTGGAAATATCCTTGAAAATGGGTCATAGATTTGTTAAATTTAATTGAGTAGACAAATAAATAGATACATGTTAACAATGTGGCAAACAATGTAAGTAGATTGAGAAAAATTGGAAATGGGAATTCGTTTTAGGGAGGAAATAAGTAATACCGGCATGCAGGTTGAACCCATTCATCATGGAGTGGAACGACGAAGGGGAGGCCTTAGAAACTTGCCTTCAAAGGAGGAAGCTCATTGATGCTGACACACCCACTCTCTTCGCGAGGCAAGAAACCACTTCCCTTGCGTCGGTCACACCCCTTCGCTGGTGAAGATCCTCCATGGCTTGAGCCCTCGCACCGATCACACCCCTCCATCAGTCTAGGTCGCACCACCGGTCGATCCCATGTGCCCCTTCGTCGGTGAAGATCCTCCATGGCCTGAGCCCTCGCACCGATCGCACCCCTCAGGTCGAGATCGCACCACTGGTCAAACCCATGCGCCCCTTCGCCGGCGTGACCTCATGCATACCAATTTCTATCTGAAACTAGATGGGTTTAGTAGTGTAGGGATGAGAGCCAAATATTTTGGGATTTGGGGCTTTTCTTCCTAAGGGCATTTTCGTCCTTACAACATATGACTTGACGGGCGTCACTTGCTTCCATTAGTAAAAGATCGATTTGTGACCGAAACAAAACATTAGGTACCTTATTGTTGCTTTTGAAAGTTGAGGTACCACATTGAAATCAAGTGTATAGTTGAGGGACTTTTTGTAATTTACTCTTAAATTTATATTAATGAATATTATTTGTCCTCCTCTTCTATTTGCTTCGTAGATTTCAAGATTATTGTGACTATTGTCGCAAGTATATAAACAAGGAAGAATGAGAATTACAACATTAAAAGAAATTTTAATCACCATGTATACGATTAGAGAGATGGAGAATGATTAAAAAAATCAGGAAAAATTAATGTCGGGACTTGTACGAAAGAATCATAACGTTACTTTTATAATATTTTAAAAGTAACAACGCATTTTCAATCTTGATATTTAACGTTTTTGGACTTAATGTCAATAAACTTAATGGATAACTTGGTATATTTCCAATATATCCTTTATAATTGCAAATTATATTCAGACCAACGGTCAAATAATGCTTAGCTCATTCACCACATAACCTTGTATTAACTTCCATCTATTTTCCATTACTTATGACGAGATCTGTCAAATATTTGCATAGTTCATTCTTTAAGTTCACATTATTTACAAATAATACCACTCCCTTTCCTTCTCTCCGCCGGTAAGGGTCCTTGAACCCAAGAAATCTTCTAGTGTGGATTGAAGACAATGACAATTATCAAGAGAAGCTACACAGTCTGATGAAGTTGGCTTCAAGAAAGAGTTCGGTTCTTTGAGATTTTGCAATTATGAAAGGGGCTCCACAACTTCAAGCCATCTTTCTGCTGATCCGAAATCTTCGAGCGAGGAATCTACTGCTTCTCTAGAGATATCGGATAATCTCCAAGAGACGTGAATGGCATGGGAGTCTTCCCAGGGGATGCATAAGGAGAATGTTGAATCGATTAAACACAAATCTCTATGTTAAGAGTATATATGTTAAGAGAATATTCTATGTGGAAGAAGTATATTCTTGTAACCCTAGGTATTTATGTAATTTTTTTCCTTTGAGCTTTCTAGGGTTTCGTCCTATATAAGGACCCCTAGACCGCTTGAATAAGACAAGTCTTTCTATTCTTTCATTATTTTCCACATGGTATCAGAGTTGTGGTCCTAGACCAGTGTTCTGACCTAAATCCCTCCGCCACCGCCAGCTCCAAGTCCTCCCAAAGTAGCCACCACCCACCTGGGATGCTTGCAGCATAGCCCGTGCCATCACTCACCGCCCCAGGTGCTCTCCCACGCTAACCCATACGTCATGCGCCTCCGCTCGAGCCCTAGCCCCCCCCCCCCACGTTGCCTCGTGCTCTCGGCGACCCCCAACACTCGTCCGACACCGTCTCGCACCATAGTCACCCCCACCACCAGCGCCACCTCAAGCACCAGGCGACCCCCTAGTGCCCCCCTCCCAATGTCGCCTCGCACCCCCCTTCCCCGATGCCGCACCAGCGCCTCCTCACGCCGTTCCAGGCACCTGCCCTAGCTCCCCGTGCAACCCTAGGTACTGGCCAACGCAGTCCTAGGTGCTCAGTACTGCTCCTGTGCACTAACTGCTTCTCTCTCCTTTAACGATCACGAAGAGTATCATCCGTTGATGTTGGTTATCTCATCAATGCACTGCTAGGTCTCCATGATACTTGAATAAGACAGCAAAGTATTAACTAAACACTTTTTCTTGACCTACTTGATCACCATGGCTTCTGCAGAGCCCAAGCCTCTGTACTCGACTTATTTTGTGATGATACATGGCACTTCTATAAAACTAAAAGGCTTCGAGGACTATGTATTATGGTCCAGATCTTTCAAGATATTTATTGGTGGTTAGCGAAAGAACTATGTTCTCACAAAAGATCCGCCCAAGGGGACGAACAAAGGCTACAATACCTTGTACGTGAACAACTGTTAAGTGATTACTTGGATGACTAACAACGTCTATCCAAATATTGTATCAAATTTTCTTTACAAGGAGACAACAAAGGCTATGTGGGAGAGACTTGAGAATACCTACTCCCAAAAGACAACTAAGTCCATGCTCTAAGATATCGATACACGGATTTGTCTACAAATAAGGGAGATACATTCTTAGTCGAATATTACAAGATCCTTATAGGTCTGTTTGAGGAGCTTCTTATCTTTCAACTTACTTGTTGTGATAAGCAGATTGGTGAGCATGTAGAATGGAAAGTGTATCTTTTATTGTCAGGATTACATCCGAGATATAAGACTATGGAGGACCAATTTCCGACTGCTGCTGCGCTACCCACTCTAGAGACAATAAATGGTCGACTACAGGAGCTTGATTCTCCCTCCCCTCAACTATCTATAGATTACACTGCACATTTTGCTAGAGGACGATTCAGCTACCAGGGGGACGCGGTCATGGTCATGGTCGTGGCCATGAGGATGGACGAGGACGTGACTTCGGATGTGGATGTGGACGAGATCCTACCACCGCCCTCTATCCAACATGTATTCACTACGAATGTTGGAATCATCGATATGAATGTTGTTGTGCAAAGTTTGGCATGCCTACTAATGCCAACAGTGCCTGTGAGCCACCTCATATGACGAACCATATGATAATACAGATACCTCGCCAGAACAGTCGTATGGAGACAGTCAGACATCCTTCACTGCATCTGAGTATGCTTGTCTACCTCAGCTGCTACAAAATTATGACAGTGACACTAGTACCTATGCTTCTACAACAAGTTCAGCCACCACTTCAGGTACAATTGCCAATATTGCCTCTGCATCCAACCCTACTTGGACCATTAACTCAGGTGCCTCCACTCATCTGACAGGTGAAGGTAGTCTTCTCACCTCTGCACATCCGTCTTCCGTTGTGAGGACTGTTCGGGTTGCCAATGGAGTACATACTCCTATCACTACTGTGGAGGCTATGGAGTTCTCCTCCAAACTCTGACTTATTGATGTGCATTGTTCTCCTGATTTTCCACTTAGTCTTTTATCTATTCACAAGTTATGTCCGGAACTTAACTATCGTGTGATTTTTGATGAGTTCTGTTGGTATTTTCAAGACATCCGGACAAGATAGATTTTCGTTGGAGGACATGAGAAGAATGTCCTATATTATCTTGATATCCCTTCTGCTTCTGATTTTGCAGGTGTTGTATCTATATCCATTAATACCTTTCTTTGGCATCTTTTCCTCAATTATCCATATGCCAAGGATCTCTCTTTAATGTTCCCCGAGCTTTCTACGCTCAAGCCCTTTGAGTGGCATGTCAGTTCAGGAAACATCATCGAGCATCCTTCCCAACTCGCTCTGAACGCCGCTGTAAAGTTCCTTTTTCTTTAGTCCATTGTAATATTTGGGGACCCTGTCTGGTCCGTACTCTAAGTGGACATAAGTACTTTGTAGTTTTTGTCAATGACTACAGTAGATCATCTTGGGTCTATCTGTTAAAAGAACAATCAGAGACTAGAAATATTATTAAGAATTTCTTCTAATATATCAAAAATATCTTCTCCTCATGTGTTCAAATTTTTCGCACAGATAACACTTTGGAATTCACTCAACATGATCTCACCAACTTCTTTGCATCCCAGGGAACCATTCACCAAACATCATGTCCTTACACTTCATAACAAAACAAGATAGCCGGAAGGAAACTCAGACACCTTCTAAATATAGCCCGATCATTCCTCACCCAGATGAAAGTTCCCAAAACCTATTGGGGGGATGTTGTTTTGACTGTTGTCCATCTTGTCAACAGGTTTCCATCTCCATTCCTAAATTGATCTACCCCCTTCTCTCTGCTCTACCCAACTGAGCTACCTTTTCCTCTTCCCTTACAGATTTTTGGATGTGTTGCATTTGTTCATAACTTTCACACTACTGACAAACTCTCTACTCGTGCTATTAAATGTATTATCCTTGGTTATTCTTCTACTCGAAAAGGTTACAGGTGCTATGATCAAGTTGGATGTCGATATTATATATTTGTAGATGGAACCTTTTTTTAGCAGACCAGCTTCTTCATACAATCTGTTACCTATATCCCTCTTGATCTCCCACCTCCACTCATTGTCTACAAGCGAAAACAAAAATTCCAATCACCAAATGTTCCACTACCTATCCATTTATTGCAGGATGATATACCTAATTCAAGTATCCACTCCACTGCTATCCCGGATGATCCCGAGGAGCTTCCCATTGCTCTACACAGAACTAAGAGGTAATGCACACTTCATCCCATGTATCATTTCACTTCTATTGCTAGTTTATCAACCACTGACAGAAGATATGCAGACGCTCTCATGACCATTTCTATTCCAAGAGACCACCATAGTGCTTTACAGGATTTAGGATGGCGAAAGACCCTAGATGACAAGATGGATGCTCTTATTTCCAGGAGAACATGGGATCTAGTGCAATGTCCCAAAGGGATCAAACCTGTGGCATGTAAATGGATCTTCACGACCAAATAATCACCAGATGGATCGATTGATAGGTTGAAAGCTTGTCTTGTGGCAAAGGACTTCACATAGACATATGGAGTGAACTACTTTGAGACATTCTCACCGGTTGCGTGTATGGGGTCAATAAAGACTATCCTTTTTGTGGCAGCAAATAAGGCATGGCCTATTTTTCATCTAGATGTGAAAATTGCATTTCTATGTGGCGATCTTGATGAGGAAGTATATATGATGCAACCTCCGATTTATGAATTCGAGGGGGAGTGTGTATGTCGACTTCGAAAAGCAATGTATAGCCTAAAGTAGATCCCAAGGGCATGGTTCGACAAACTTACTGCAGATATCAACACGCTTAGCTTCCAAAGAATAGACTCTGATTATTCTTTATTTATCAGAAGACGAACAACTGGTATAGTTATTCTTGAAATCTATGTGGATGATTTGGTTATCACATGTGATAGTGATAAAGGGATATTAGATACCAAGGCCTTCCTCCAAAAGATATTAGTTACCAAGGATCTTGATCCACTAGGATATTTCTTGGGCATAAAAGTACTAAGCACTGCAGAAGGTCTTCATCTTTCACAGAGAAAATACTGTTAGAACATTCTTATGGAAGCCGGATTACTTGGATGCAAACCCATTGGTATTCCTGCAGATCCTAAGAAACACCTCACATCATCTTATCCTATCTTTGAATATATTACTCGATATAGGAGTCTGGTTGGCAAACTTCTTTACCTTACTGTCACCAGACCAAATATTTCCTATGTAGTGAGTAGAGATAGTCAACACATGGCGAAACCTTATTACAATCACTGACAGGATGTTCTTCAGATTCTACGATACGTGAAGGAATCACCAGGAAGTGGCCTCTCCTATGGAGCAAATGGGTACACCGATGTTATTGCATATGCTCATGCAGATTATGCAAGCTCACCAGAGGATCGGCGCTCCAGCAGGTTATGCTATGATGGTTGGAGGAAATCTTGTTACTTGGAGAAGCTAGAAACAAACCGTTGTATTTAGATCCAGTATAGAAGCAAATTACATGGCGATGGCTCAAGCTACTTGCGAGATCACGTGGCTATTAACTTTTCTACAAGAACTAGATATTATTGGCACTACTCCTATTCCACTATATTGTGACAATAAATCTGCTACATATATTACCACGAATCCGGTGTTCCATAAGCGAACCAAGCATATAGAGGTTGACTGCCATTTTATTCGTGATGCTGTCAAGAGTGGAAGAATAATTACTCCTCACATCAACACTAATCTTCAGCTTGCATATATCTTCACAAAAGCACTACCCAAGAAGCGACTCTCCTAAATTATTTCCAAGTTGGGCATGACTGATAAATATGCTCCAACTTGAGGGGGAGTGTTAAGAATATATATGTTAAGAGAATATTCTATGTGGAAGAAGTATATTCTTGTAACCCTGTTAGGGGTATTTATGTGTTTTTCTCCTTTGAACTCTCTAAGGTTTTGTCCTATATAAGGAACCCTAGACCTCTTGAATAAGACAAGCCTTTCTATTCTTCCATTTTTTTCCACACTCTAGAACAAGCAAATGATGGCCATATGGTTGATGATCATGTTGGGATGTCAGAAAGACATAGATATCAAGGCCCTAAATGTCGGTTTCGGTCACCATTTCTTTATCAATCAAAATAGAATTTCGATGGAATTTAGGTGGAATTTCGACCGGAATTTCAGTCATTTCGATCATTTTTTGTACTAGGACCCCCATATTTCGGTCATTTCGATCGAATTTTGATTTCAACTGGATATCAATATACGATAGAAATTCGAGCGAATTTCGCTGAAATTTGAGGCCATGATGGATATGGAAAAATTGGATCACGAGTTTGCCGATCATTCCATTTTGCCGATTATTGCTATATATCCGAGGTGATGCAAACTGAACATGCAGCCATGACAGATGAGTCTTGGAAGCCATTAGGATCTTTGAAGGACTTGGGTGTATATATGATGGATGTTGCTCGACAAAGATTCCTCCATAATACTTGTTTTCTTCCTTGAGCATGCTATAGAGGTATCCTCCTCCCCCCATCAATCACTACATGAAATTGCAGATAATGCGAGCACGAATGTAGTCTTATTCTGCTCGCATTATAGTCGTAATGTAGTCATTTTTGCCATATGTAACTACATGTCATTGCAATGGTTGTGGTCGCGCAGGGCTGCAATTGTGGTCTAGGGTCCAGCTTAGGGGGAGAATCAAAGGATCTAAGCTCGAACGGGGAGGAGTTCTTTCGTATTCTTGTTGAGCCCTTCCTTATCGTCAGATCAAGGAGGGCCCAGATTGTATTCAAGCCATTCGATCAAGCCGAAGAGGCATGCAAGAAGAGCCTTCGATCTTCCATCTAATGATCACATCGGAACAGTCCATCGTTGAAGCGATATTCTATAATCTTGATGTTCACCTATAACTAAGTGGACCGAGATCCATCATTCATCTCCGCACATTCAGGGGGAATTTATACCCAAACCCCTCTGCATTTTGTATTTTCTTTTTAATATTGTAAATATTAATTATGGTGTATTTTATTTGGATATTTTGCATTGTGGACCCTTAAGCTTGCATGTATTTGCAACTAAGTCCAGTTTGTTAAGACTCACGTGTCGTATCACGTGAGGCGTTTAAGTGGGATATTTGCATACTCAGCCCTAAACTCCTTGGATCTGTTATCAAATAGCTAAGTATTTTTAGTTATGTGTAAAGAGGTCCCTCCTAAGCGGGCTTTAATTGAGTTATTAATTGAAAATATTACTAAATTATCCCTGAACTTTGGTATCAGGTTCTGTAATGCATGCTAACTTTTAAATAATTAAAAATAGTCCTTATGTTGTTATTTATTTTATTCTGATGATGCATAAATCTTAGGAAAATTGTTATAGGTGCCTGGAGTCGAGTTGCATCATGTGTAATTTTTGTATGGCATTTTAATGATTTTTCGTATTTATTAAAAATCAGAAACCTTACATTTTCTATTATTTGATTTTTAAAAATCCTAAAAGTTATAATATTCACCCAAATCTCCAAAAAAGCTAACTATTATTATATTCTAACACATACCCAAAAATCACTAAAAAATACAAAATATAAAATCTAAAATAACAAAATCTTCAAATCCTTATAAGAATTTGCAAAATTTATTTAAAAATTCAAAAAATACTTCTTTCTGTCTATAAATTTTCTATATTTTATATTTGATACATTAAAATTATTTTTGAGGGAATTTTGATCTGTTTTATATTTATCACACTCAAAATAATCATGAATAATTATTTAGTTCACTATTTTTCTATATTTATTATTTTAGAAAACCTATAAAATTTAGAAACATTCTATAAAAAATAATAAAAATAGTGAAAAATAAAAATCACAAAATATTTTATTTTCTGAAATTTAAATGTATTTTTTGACTTAAATAAAAATAAATATTTTGTTATACATGGGCTTGATGGGACTACTCCGAGCCATTTTCTTTATTTTTTATTTTTTTTGAAAAAAATCACCGTGTATTTTCATCTGAAAAAATCCCTCCACTATGCCATTTGAATTTTGTTAGAAATAAAGACTCTCATGCCCTCCATCTAGTAAATGTCGATTGTAATAATATTTATATTATTAAAATTACATCTTCTAGATTGAGGGCATATGAGTCTCTGTTTCAGATGAAATTTTAAAGGCATATTGGAGGGATTGATAGATGAAGATACATGGTATTATTTTTCAAAAAGATAAAAAATTGTAGAAAAAGGGGGCAAGGGCAATCCCATTTTTCTTATTATACATATTATCTATATATTGCATACAATACATTTAATATACATATATATCATTATATATCTTATTTTTAAAAAATCTAAAGAAAAAAATGCAAAAGTAAAAATAAAAATGCAAATTAAAAATACTTAAAAGTTTGTAAAATAATAAAATCCATAAAAAATTAGATATAACAAAAAATCCAACATAAAAATAGGAAAAAGAAAGAAAATACAAAATTCTTTGCTATTACTATTAGTAATTAGAGATAATTAGTAATCATTAGCATTCTATTGTTTGATCCTTGTGTTCAACGTCTAAAGTACTTACACTTATACATTCATTGGAGAGTTATAATAAATTTTAACTCACTTTCACATTATTGATTTATTTATCATATTGTGAGTTAATTATTTTTTTATTGATGCTTTGGTCGACGAAACGATTATTGACTTAGCTTGTTAAGATGATAAATCAAAGCCTTGTCAATAGGTTATGTGTGTCGGAAGGTGAGTCTAACTATGGTATGTAATAGACAATCAAGGCTAATGTAAGAAACAGATGTGGCATTCATAAGTGATGAACAAATCTTAAGATATCCTCATGTTGTAGGTTCGGCGATGGACCCTGCTCATGCTTGGATGTACAATCATTTGGATTCTGATGGTTCTGTGAGCGAGATATTCTTACATGTTGTGGAAGGCTTCCTTAAGTTTGCTTACGCATAGGGGTTGGAGATTGTTGGCATACAAGGAAATATCATGTGTACCTACAAGAAGTGTGATCTACTGAAGAAGGCATCAAGGAACATCGTTGCAAAACACTTGTGTAGAAAGGGATTTGTTGACAATTATACGACATGGTAAGCACATGGCAAGAAGAGGCATTCTAGTGTCGAGAGTGATGGTTGTCCTGAGAATATGTTTGCCCAAATGTACTCGATATTGTATTTCATACGGTGTTGGGCACTCTTGGGAAGACTAAGGACACGGAGAACGCACAAAGAGATTTAATGAACATATGTGATCGTCTAGATTTGTCTTTGGTAGAGCATTCAGATGGCTCATTTTCTATGCCAAGTGCAAAATACATGCTAAGTAGAGACCAAGTAATGGAATCATGTGTGTGGGCCCTAGGACTAAAATTTCTAAATGGCTATGTTTCAAATATTTCAAAACTAGTTGATCAAAAGAAGAATTGTTTCAAAGCTATGAAAAATCATGATTGTCATGTTTTCATGGAGCAACTATTACCAAATGCATTCAAAGGTTTGCTCCGCAAACTAATTGCAAATATTTTGATAGAGCTCATCAACTTCATCATTTATATATAGTCATCTAAGATCGATGTATCTAACATGATGACATTAGAAAATAATGTTGAGGTCCTTTTATGCAATCTGGAGAAGATCTTTCTATTTTCCATCATTCTTTGATTCAATGGAGCACATCGTGGTACACTTGCCGTACGAGAATAAGGTTGGAGGACCGATAAATACTACTGGAGATACCCTTTCGAGAGATATCATTAAAATGAATCTTTCTTGAATATTAAATATCATTTCTCTAACAGGTTGGTCTATATAGGTATATGTTCTTTCTGAAATGGAATGTTCGTAACAAGAATAAGGTCAAAGGTTCCATAAGTGCACAATACATCATGGAGGAAGTTGCAGACTTATACGCGAGATATCTTGTCGAGGCTGTGGAGACAACTCATAACTCTCTTCCACGTAATGAAATTCCAACTACAGATGTAGACGCATGTCTCTCTGTGTTTCAACCGAATGGGGAGCCTTTTAGAAAGGCGAGGACTCGTATGTTGAGTCAATGTGAAAAAGAAGCGGTAGAGCTATATGTTATGGACAATATAGACGAAGTTTTGTCGTACGATGAATTTGTATTTCGGAAATTATACACTTAGTATGAATTGTAAATCATTAAGTTACTTTTTAAATAATGCAAATATTATAGGTACTATATACTGATGAATAATATGATGTTCGATGAAAGCAAGGTGGTCGAAAAGTTTCAAAAAATATTTGCAGAGAGTGTGTTGGATAAGACATGAATGAGGGGAAGTCAAAGATGTTACATGATTTCTCTTTGGGTCTAAATTATGTGGTCAAATCGTATAATAGTTTCTATGCTAATGGATCAATATTCCACTCGTCGAAAGAGGATATAGGGTTGTCCACATGTAATTCGAATGTTATGGTCTCAAGATCTTGTTGCGACGAGGACAACTTAAGCTATTATGGGATTCTCCAAGAGGTGGTTGAATTGACGTATAACAAGACATAACCGAATCAACTCTATCTATTCTTTTGTGACTGGCTTCATCTACAATGAGGGGTCGAGGTATACTCGAGGCATGATATGGTTGAAGTCATTTCTAATAGATATATAATAAGGTTTGATCCCTTTTTCCAACCTTATAAAATTGAGCAAATATTCTACGTGCCTCAAGTGGGTAAAACAGAAAGAGAGATGGTTGCCTTACTGTATTACAAAGGATGACTCTCGTATACATTGACACTGACATTGTCATAGAAGAGGGTCAAGTTTCGATGGGCTAATTGGTTTTTGAACGAGAAAATCGACAAAAAAATATCATTACTATATGCATAATGGGTTAGTGAATGTGACATCATATATTATTAATTTTTTTATTTCTCATTAGTTTTATTATTCAATGTTATATATATTGTGTATTGATGCAGTGATGGTGGTGATGAGAGGTGTAGGTTGCACTTCCTCCGGAGAGGCGACTCTGGCAGATGTGGTGATTCTGGCGACTGACGGCCGCTTCCATCAAAGCATGATGATAACATGTGTTTTTATAAATGTGATATATTTAATATAAATTTGATATTATTATTGTTGTTTTATAATTACACATCGAATCATGGGACCCAAATATGAGTGCATTCGTTCAGAAATGCATCTCTCCTGGGATGGAGGTGCACACACACCTTCTCTGGTACATGGAGCTTACTTCGACACGTTCATCCCCTTCTGATGAATGTCATCCTACTTCGTGATCTTCATTCTACAAGGATGAGCTGATGATGTATGTGGAACATTTACGTGACACTCCTCCCATGGCTCGTCCTACCACCTCCATATGTGTGGCCCAAGCCCCCTGTCACTTCTCAGAGCTCCTGCCTGATGGGTATATCTTCCTTGATGAAATTTCTGATTTACATATTGTTTCTAATCTACTATGTCAACATTATTTATATGATGAAAGTTGATCTATACATCTATACACTGAAAGATGAACATAATGCATCGAATCCTAGAAGAGATTCCAAGATTGAGAGGACTACAGATGGACTCCTATGAGTCTGTATGATCAGCAGAGGATCTTGGATGGTGTTTAGATAAGTAATTTATCTGTATATGTTTGAGAGTCCTTTTGATTCATATACCTTTGATAAAAATACATTTCAAATGTAGAGCATCTATGACATCCGTCCTGAGCATACTCGAGACATGTTTCGTATCCCACCGACTCACCTAGCTAGTAGCATTTACAGAGCGAGAAAACCTGCATTGGCCAAGCTGGCGGGAGAGGTTTTGGGAGATGGTCAAAGTATTCTTCTCATCTTAGTGCACTTTTGAAAGGTATTAAGTACTAATTTTCTCATTGTTATTTTAGTGTTTGACATTCTTACTTTATCTGCTTCCAAATAGATGGAGTTCATATTATGATCTCTTCACTTCTGAAGATTTTGAGAGATGTTCTCTTGTGGGAAGGACCAACCGAGGGAGTGAAGGGATCAAATCTAATAGTGATGTCAGGAGCTTCGGGGTAGTGAGGGTTGAATTGATAAGTATTCATCACAACATAGTATCAACCTATTTCATTTCAGATGTTAATGGTGGGTGACCATGTGAACAATACTTGTTAATAGTTGTGTTCATGTTTTGTATCGTGATAGCATGTGGCTTCCCAACATGAACGATACTTGTTAATAGTGGTGCCACGAGCATATGTGGTCCCTCACCATCACAGTAAACACAAACATCTTTGGTACCTCATCCAGACCTGACATATATTAGAAGGATATCCACCATCATTGATCATATTTTGAACTTCATGAGTGGGGTGGAGAACAGACTCAATGTCCTAGAATCTCGGTTTGTAACCCGATAATTACATATTTTATTTATTATTGCATGATAGAGTTAGTAATTTATTTTAAAAAATATAGGGATGCTCATCGGGGTGGACAGATGGTTGTTGAACATCATGATGATTGGAGTGATGAGGACAAGGATGCGGACGAGGACAAGGACGACAACGAAGATCAGGAGCAATCTAGGTTCATGACACAGCGATCGGTTCGTCGTAGAGTCGTCATCCACGAGAAGGATGTCGAGGCAAAGGAGAGAGTTGAGAGGGAGAGTTAAATACAGAGAAGTTTAGAAAAGGGGAAGGGAATTCTTCATCGATGAAAGAGGTGAAGGATTTGACACTTGTTAATAAATGCACAAAGTGTGTGGGATGATTAGTAGATATTTGCATTGTGATTGTGTGTTTGAACTTGAATGTGACATATATAGGTTCATTATATATGTATATGTGTGTGTACTTGAATGCATGTCTATATGCATCATACGTTCTTTCTTGATTGTAAGTGAAAACGATTGTAATGATTTCTTGTTGTTGATGTGGAGTTTGGATAATTGCATGTTATAGGCTTCACATTGTTTATTTATAATCCATACAGGATCGTATGCATAGTTTCAAATCATGGATATATTATGCAATGGAGGTATTAATGATATCATATGAATGTATTGGGCATGAAAGTACTATCTTTAAGTAGAAGAGTACTTTTATGGTGCAATTATCTATTATATACTCGTATTATTCATCATGTGTAAGAGGAATCACTAAAAGATGAGAAGACACCTACTTCATTCGAGGTAACTTTATTCTTGTTTATTTCATTCGAGGTAACTTTATAAATATGTATATGTGAATACTAAAATATAAATTACGTTTTATGATTACGATGAGTATGACTTAATGAAACTAGTTAAAGTTTCACAAAGATAATGTCTTATACAATCCAAGGTAGGAAAATTTGAGGGCTCAAGTGTATATGTGGTATATTTCTGTATGAGTATATGGGTTTGAATGTTGCATATATGTGTATGGTATAATGCCATGCTTGATTGTGAATGGAGATTTTATGGAATTATTGTATTCTTATACATGTATAATCTTTATATGCTACTACATGTATAGAGAATGGCAAGGGAAAGGATCAACGAAACTGACACATACACTAATTGTTTTTTGTTCTGGAATCAGAAAATGTGACTACATGTAGTCCCTATGTGGTCGCATCATATGCATTTTTTGATACGTTGGAAGCAACAGTTATGAGTGCGTGGACCACAGTGCTCGCATTGTACGGGAATATTATGACCATAACGTGGTCGTACCCTACTTTATGCCTTATCGACCAAGTCAATATTGAGTTGGTCTTAGGATTTAGGGTCATTCAGCATCTTTGATACTTCATTTATTTTTCCTTTCTTTATTATTATATTTTAGATTTAAATACAAAGATTCGTACAATAATTAGAGACTAATTATATATGAATAATGAATGCTAATTTGTACAAGTTAGCCTTACTTAGATGTGCTTTAATAGGGATTTAGTTATGAAATGGAAGAATAAAAGTGGATGAATGGTTATTCATCATACCCACATACATAAGTTGAGATATGAAAAGAACGTTTTATTCCATTTTGATTTTTATCCATCCATGGTGATTTCGATGTAGATACTATGTAGATATTCCATACATATAAGATTTATTCTTTACTAAATTTTGGAAGCATAACCACAAATCTCTCTAATATAACTCATAAATTAACCTCTAAATGTTTAATAATGCATAAAAATGCATTAATAAATATTTAAAAGATCAAGTTAGTATATCAGAGAGGATCGTTGTTATGTTGTTGAAATTAGCAAAGAATAAACCTTATATGATAGGAATATCAACATAGTGTATGCAACGAAATCGCCAAGGACTCCCTTCGCTCATGACCTCCGACCTAAGGAAAGTTAATATACATTTCTTAATATAAACAAACCTTAAATCATGTATACACATGTGTTTTATATACATGGTTGAATAAGATATATGTATCTTACGATAATACATATAAACTGGGCATTTGACATGCTTGACTGATTCACTACATTCCTAATAACCTTTGTGCACCTAAAATGTGACTATAGTGTATAAAATTTCTACTCCCTTCGTACCAATTTCTTATAAAAATGTTCGGATATTGCAGTAGACTTATTTAAATTAGTTGAAATTTCAGTTTTCAATTATTAATACCCTTACATGTATGCATGCTCACACCCATTCATACATGACCATACCCCTCCATACACTCTTACACAACCATATGCATACCCATATTCCTCACACTCTTCCGTACATACCCTAATACACATACATGCCCATACCCCTCCATACATGTCCACACCCAACCATACACTCTTACTTACATGCATACCCATATTCCTCATACTCTTACATAAATGTATGTCCAAATACCTCCTACATGCTTAACTCCATACATGCTCAATCCTTACATACCCGACCAAATTCTTTGAATCATACTTGGCTACCCACATTCTAAATAGCCTCCTACTCATACATACCTACATTCATACCCATATCCTACGCATATGCATACTCATATATACTTCGTACACTTATATACATACCACATACATACATATATGTTTACCCTTGATCGAGTGTTTGAAATTTAATTGCTCTTTTTTATCACATTTATTAGGTTGTTTAATATCTTGGAAATTTTATAAGATGTTGAACAATGAGAATAAGTAATATCTTTCGAATGTAACAATACTTGAGAAAATTTGATTTCGATATGGGCCATTTCGGTATATTGTTATAACATATCCTACCCCAACCCATGTACCAACAAAACAGACAATAAAAGTTGCATGGTGCTGTGAGGGGCATTTCTTAGCATGTAAACTCATTAGTTGTGAAAAAATAAAATATATATAACACATGATGGAGCATCAATCCCCAAAATGTGTTGTGCATGCCTCCCATTGTGTAGGGCAACACTTTACCTAGTGTAGAAGGAAGCACACGTGTGAATGAAGCTTTGTATGATTTTGTACAATACCCTAAATTACAATCTACGTGCCAGACCTATCTAATAAACACATAGTATACTGAATCTAATTCGCATACATAATATCTAATTCACATGCACATCAACCTATAATTATCAGCATTAACACATACACATATATATTCAGAAAACTAATACTCATACTTTCGCACACACTCATTTACAAAAAAACATTTCTAATTCACATAGGAGAACAAAATAACATATTACAGAAAAATCAGATTTTAAGTTCTATTTAATTCATCATTCAAGATGACAATATCTCTTAATCATTTCAACAAACACCTACAATACAATTGAAGATAACATTTAAGATAACATTTATACTAAAAATCAAAATAAAAACTAAACTATATCAGAAAATTAACGGACAAGAGATATACATTAGGAAGTAGAGGATGAGATGGTGTAGATGCTCGTCGATGGCGGAGATGGCTGAGGAAGAGATTCACCACAAGATTGAAGGCTCCTCTTCTCCATGTACAAGGGTGGATGATGAGGCTAAGGAAAGGATTAGAAGGTAGGGAGAGTAGGAGAAGGAAGGTCAGTGGAGGAGGGAGGAGGAGAGCCTATTAGAGAGGGAGGAGGTCGGGTGGAGAGGGAGGAGGTCAAGTAGAGAGGGAGGATGTGGGGAAGAGACGAAGGGTGAGAGCTAGGGCGTGGTAGAATGGAAATGAGGAGAGATAACTTAATTTGTTGTTCTGATTAGCAGAATATGCAACTACAATATGCGCCCACAATGTGGTCACATAATGAGGTGTTAAATCATCCAAATCGACCACCTCAAAGTAGTGGTCCCACATTTACATATGTGACCACTAGTTGTGGGAATGTGCTCACTTTAGCTACTGTGATCACAAATCACTACTAGTGGTTGGAAGTTGGTGCTAGTAAACATCACATTTCTTGCAGTGAATGTATCGTTGCTCTCCCAACATCTAGCAATTTCATTTGATGCATCTTCGTCCTATCCGATCACGATCTCTCCCATGACCTATTGGGATGGAAGAAAGGGCAGATGGTGTGGAGGCTAGAGGGAGCGGGGGAAGGGGTTTGATGTTGAAAATATAATATGTAATTTGCCCTTAAAGAATCATTATTGTAATGGACCATATAATCCTCCACCCAAATAATGATAAGTACATATATATGGGATGAAGTCCTCCACTCAAATATGTATTAAGAAAAAGGATCACTTGGAGAGAAGACTCAAGAAAAGAGATTGGTGGAGAAAATATCTAGATATTTCTCGACCTCCACTGAAAATATACATATATTTCCACCACAAGGTGGAGCATGAAAGATGTACCTAGATCTCTCTTCTAAAATATCTCCTCCCACTTGGAGGGCCTATAATACCTCCCAAGAGGTCATCATTTGTTATCAACACAAGACACACAAGAACAACACACACCACCACCAAGTGGCATCCTCCTTTTAAGTGTTACAAGATCCTCCTCTCTTATTATACGCATTGTATTTCTCTTTTTGTTAAAGTCAATTCTTGTATACAAGTTTCAAGTTAATAATGAGAAGAGGTTTTGGAGTTTCATTTCTACCTTATACATTGATCCATATATGCTCTCCTTAATTTGCTTCTAATCCGTCAACAATCTTCAACTACTTCTACAAGTTTGGTATCAGAGCCTCATCATTCTTATATACATGTTGAAAACTTTTTTTTGATTCCCTCTTTTATGGCATCCACTTCCTACCCACTTTTTGTTCAACTACATCTAAAGCTCCATTCCAATATTCGATGGAGATAATTATAATTATTAGAGTCTTTAAATCAAGACTTTCTTCTTCTCACAAGATTTGTGTGAACTAGCCATAGAAGACTAGGATGAGGCAAAAGATAGGGATGCTACATTGAGTAAAGGAAAGAAGAAAGAGCTCAAGGAGAATGTGAAGAAAGATGCAAAAAGTCATTTGCTTCATCCAACAAGGTGTAAGTAATCAATATTTCCCCGCATTTCAGGAGTTTCTCAGTGTACAGAAGCAAGAGAGATTTTGAAGAAAGAATTTCAATGTATGCTACAGCATGATTCTTGTATTCTGTCAATGCCCAATGCAGGCATCAACTCGATTTATTGATTTTTCTTGATTTTCAAAAGTTATTGACCATATTCCCCTTGCTTTATTCTTTATCGACTAAGTCAATTCTTGACTTGATCTCAGAGTTTAGGGTTAGTTTGTATATTTGGTACATATTTATAGCCTTCATCTTTTCTTTTCTTTTCTTTTTATTTTTTATTCCTTTATTTTACGATAAATAAGTGTTACATATAGTTAAAAAGTGAGAATTAGCTATTATTAACATGTGTTTTACTAGTCATTTTAAGTCAAAATGAATAATAAAGATAACGATCCATGGAATCATCACCCAACACTGGATAGGGGCGAAGGCATGTGCATAGGGGCTGAAGGGGAGGTGGAGAGGGAAGGAAGGGGCATAGGTCGAAAGGAATGGAGGGCAGGGGCTGGAGGAAGAAGATGTGAGAGGAGAGAGGGTGAGGGCGAGGTGCAGATGTTAAATTTTTTGATTTTATCAATAGCTCAATGGTCTGGTTGAGTTAATGGTCTAAACTACGTAAGGGTGTCTGTGAGAAGGAGCAATTATCCGGAGTTTGGGTGTAATTCATGATTATGGACGGTATGTACGATATATTGAAAGTATACATGATTATGGGTACTATAAAAATCCCTAAAATTAAACTCTCACAACTCAATTAACCATATTACTTTAAATTTAAGGAGAGATTACTTTTAATTACAACGTCGTCCTATAGAGTGGATTATGGCACTCCTACCAACAAATTTTATAGAGTAGATTATGATACTTAAAAACTACCGTCGTCTTTTTAAACAAAAATGGATTGGCATGGTGTGCGCCAAGGAGACCTAGTCTCCTTGCTCCTTTTTATAAATGCGAGTAACATACTAGAGATGCTTCAAAACGTTGCAAAAAAATTATTCACGGATTTAAACCAGTATGATGATAGACCGATATCGTTGACATCTAATTTGCGAATAACCTTTTATTGTTTATTCATTTTTTACCCCAGTGAAATAAAAGGACTAGACATGATCTTAAAAACATTCTCTCTCTTTATCCAGTCTTCAAATAAACCAAATCAAATCTACTATAGTCTGTCGAAATCTTACTCCTTCGAAGGAATTGGAAGCCTCATCCTTTCTTAGTTACTCGTAGTATCTTTCCCATTAGACTTCTTGGGGATACCTCTTAACGGTTATGCCAAAACTGAACTATTGTCAACCTCTTATTGAGAAATTAGCAATCAAATTAAGAGGACAGCCGACGAGGATGTTAGCCAGTGATGAAAATGGTCGGATACGGATACAAATATATGTATAATCATATCTTTATTCATTCTAAAATACGAATACGAATGTGGATATGAATATTGACGGATATGAGAATTGTGTTACCATACCCTTAAAAATGAATAATAATGTAAAATGAATATGAATAATAATAATAGAAATATTTTGATAGATTAACAAAAATATACATGTTTAATATAGTTTACACATAAAATATGTATACCAATCATATTATTTTCATAACATTTATATCAACAATGATGAATGCAATCAGAAAATGTTGTTACATACAATTATTAATAAGTATATTACTATACTTATATACGAAAATGGATATACGAATACAGATGCAGATATTAGAAAATGACAAAGTGATATCCACATCCACATCTATTTTAAAATAAATACGAATATGAATGTCAAAATATGTATAAAATGAATACGATAGCGGATTGAATACGAATATATTCATATTTATTTTCGTCCCTACCCGAATCTCACTTTTTAACTCTTGCTTAACTCTTTTTTTAAACAATATGCTTTCGATCCTAAAACGCCACAAATATCCAAACAACAAATATATAATATTAAAAGAGATGCTCTATGGAATGGGGAAAAAAGTAGTGATCAAGAGACTTGCAAAAAAAAGGCAAGGTGGTTTGGAAAAAAATTTGCAGGCCGAAAGAAAATGACGGTGGGGGATCATGTATCTCGAGAGCTTCAACAATGCAATATTGTATAAAAACACTTACACAACTAGACAACAAAGACAACCTTCATTATAAGTTGATCGCAACAAATTCATCCTATGGAAAACTCATTCCATTAAATGCAATTCCCAAAGTGTATGACTCAGTTATTTAAAAATTGTTAAGCAACCGATCCGCGGTGATAAGAGCGATGGCTACAAAAAATTTGGATATGGGAAAATGTTTTCTGAATTGATCCAAATTAGGGAAATTCCTGCTTCAACGAGGCATTCTCTAGCCTATGGTCTTTATGAGAAGAAAATCATATTCTTGAAATACAGCGATGCAAAAATTAAAAGCGTTGAACAATTGGATATCTTCGTTGGAAAAAATGCATCTATCTTTGATTTCAGCAAGATCTTGTCAAACAGAAGAGATTATAACTAATATGCAGCTTAACGAGGAAGATAATAACGCGTCGTTAACTTCTGATAGGGCGTCCAAGATTCCAAGGACCTAAATAAAGAAGTATACAACCTATATCAAAATGAAGGTTTAAATTCGAACTTTCATCCAAAATTATGAAAAAAAAACCCTTCCATTCTAGAGTCGCTTACTTCCTCTAGCAGTTCCTTCATAATAAACATATCACAAATGACATGCGAATCAAATCGGACGATCACTCCCCTAAATGATACATTCTTTGTGTTACAGATTATAGTATGTCGTGTTAAAGATTGTGTTTAATATTCCATTGTAACCCCACCGAGGGTATTTATGGACTTCTCTCTTTTGAGCTCTCTAGGGTTTAATCCTATATAAGGGCCCCTAGACCTCTTGAATAATCATCTCATCGCATTCCTTTTACATGGTATCAGAGCAGCAGTCCTAGACTGGTGTTCTGACCAAATCCACCCTCGTCCCCACCCCCTTCTCCTTTCCATCCCTGTCGCATGCTCTAGGGAGCTCCGCCTCCCCAGTGCGCCTCAAGCCCCAGCACACCAAGCACCCTTGCGTCTCCCAGAGCCATCGCACATCGCTTTGGTAATGCCCAGGACCCTCCCTCCACCATCGCCAGGGCCTGGATCTATCTCGGGCTTGGGCTCTCTATCCGTCATCGCCGCAAGCGTCTAGCAACATCTCTACCATTGCGCTCTTGCCAGGGCCATCACGCTTTCAGGCTAGCGTCATCTATCGCCTAGCGTCAAGGCCATCCGCCATCGCTAGAATCTCGTGCTATGGCATGGATCTATCGCCTAGCGTCTAAGCGCCTAGCGCTTTCGTCTATACACACCTAGATCTTCCTAGCGCTTTCACCCCCTCTCTCTTGGATCACGCCTGACCTCTTTGTGTTTCGCCCGAAGGACCTCCCAGCGATCCTCCTCAGGCTGACTCCTCTTGCGTAACTCCATCTCTCCTCTTGCCTAGCATCATTTGTGGATCCCCTCGCTCCCTGGCATTGCCTTAGACATCCTCCAGTAGCCCTCTGGTTCACCGCACAACAGCGTGGGCCCATCATTGTTTTGACTTGCTTATTATTGCACGTATAGGTACTTGATGTTCGATTAAGAACGTGATACATATTTTTCTTAGGTCACTTCTTCTTTACCTAAGACACCATCATGATGACCACTAACACCACGCTCGTGTATCTTACTTCTTCTTTGATGATACATGACACGTCTATCAAGTTGAAGGGTTCTGAAAATTATGTTCTATGGTCTCGATCCTTCAAAGTATTTGTAAGTGGGTAGTGCAAAAGCTATGCTCTGACAAAGGATCCACCTGTAGAAACTGACAAATACTACGACACATGGTTTGTGGATGGCAAACAGTATCGATCCAAATATCGTTGCTAATCTTCTTTGCAAAGATATCGCTAAGGAGATGTGGGAAAACCTTGAGCGCACCTAATTTTAGAAGACAATAAAGTCTCGACTGTCTGACATATACACAAGGATCTGGTCAGCCACTAAAGGAGATTCAAGTCTTATTGAGTACTACAGAGTTCTTACGAGCCTTTTTGAGGAGCTCCTTATCTTTCAGCCTGCACTGGGGACTGTGGACGGTGGAATCATCCTTCTGATAGGTGTTGGGCAACCATTGGCATACAAGCTAATGCGCATAATGTCTATGATGAACTATCCTATAATATAATTAAAGATACATCTGCTCAGCAAACTGGAGGGGTACAAACCTCATTCACTGCTTCTGAATGTACTTGTCTGCGACAACTGCTACATGACTCTGCTTCCTCTGTCGGAAATTTATCGCCTCCGCCTCTTCTTCCAGTTTAGCTACTAATTCAGATACAGTAGCAAACTCAGTCTCTACCTCTAAACATTTATGGATTATTGACTCTAGAGCCTCTACCCATCTAACGGGAGATGGAAGCTTGTTTACGTCTTCCAAACCATCCTCATTAGTGAGACTGTTCGTATTGTCAATAGAGATCATTCCCCAGTCATTGTTGTTGGTACTATTGATTTCTCTCCCACGCTGTGAATGACAGATGTTATTGTGATCCTGCTTTTCCTCTCATTATCTTATCCATATAGAAGCTATGTCATGAACTTAACTGCTATGTTATTTTTGACAAGTTCTATTGTTATTTTCATGACATCCGGACGAGGCAGATCTTTGGCGAGGGACATGAGAGGAACGACCTCTATTATCTTGACATCCCTTCTTATTCAAATTTTGCTGGTGCAGTATCCATCTCTAACGATCCTCTTTTATGGCATCTTCGTCTAGGTCATCCTTCAGCCAAAGCCCTCTCCATGATGTTCTCTGAACTCTCGACTCTCAAACCTTTTGAGTGTGAGGCATGTTAGTTGGGGAAGTAACATAGAGCCTTCTTTCCTATATGGACTGAGCCTCGCCGCAGTTCTCCTTTTTCTCTTGTTCATTGTGATATTTGGGGACCCTGTCCGGTCCGAACTCTAAGTGATCATAGAAATTTTGTTGTCTTTATGGATGAATACAATCAATTATCTTGGGTCTTCTTATTAAAGGAACATTTGGAAATTAATAATGTTAATAATTTCTTTCACTATGTCAAAAATATCTTTTCCACTACTATTAAAATCTTTTGTTCTGATAATGCTCTGTAATTTACAAACAAGGATTTGACATCCTTTTTTGCTTCCCAGGGTGCCATACATCAAAAAACTTGCTCATATACCTCTTAACAAAATGGGGTAGCAAAGAGAAAACTTAGACGTCTCCTTGATATTACACGCTCTCTTCTTACCCAAATGCAGGTTCCCAAGAATTACTGGGGAGATGCTATACTGACTTTTGTCCACCTTATAAACAGGATCTCCTCGACATCACTTAATGTCTCTACTCCCTTTGGCTTACTATACACAAATGACTCACCCTTCCCTCTATTTCTGCAGATCTTTGGATGCACAACATTTGCTCACAGTTTTTATACTCTCGATAAATTATCTCCTTCTGCAATCAAATGTGTTTTCCTAAGCTACTCTCAGACTCAAAAAGGGTACAAATGCTATGATCATTCTGTTCATCAGTATTACATATCTGCTGATGTCACATTCTTTGAACAGACTTCTTTCTTTACTCAAGACATGTCAGATATACCATTAAACCTTCCTACTCCACCTATTGTGTATAAAAAACATGTCTCTAGTCTTGTTCCTATTCCTTTACATGTCCCCTCATTACAGGAGAATACGCCAACTTCAAGTGATCCCACCAATTCTGTCTCGGATGCTCCTCAAGAGCTTCTCATCTCTCTATGCAGAATCAAAAGCAATGTACACTTCACCCAATATCTCATTTTACATCCACTGATAGCTTATCATACTCTGACAAACGATATACAGATGCTCTTATGACAATCATGGTTCCCAGAGATCATAATAGTGCTCTGAAGGATTCTGGATGGCGAAAAGTAATGGATGAAGAAATGGATGCTTTGAATTCTCGACGGACATGGGATCTTATGCAGTGCCCCATGGAACAAAATCTGTTGCATGCCGATGGGTTTCACTACAAAGCAGTCTCTAATGGCTTATTGATAAATTAAATGCGAGACTTGTGGCTAAATGCTTTACACAAACATCTGGAGTTGACTATTTCAAGATTTTTTCACTTGTTGCATGAATGGGATCCATATGAACCATCCTCTCAGTGACAGTAAACAAGGGCTGGAATATTTTCCAACTAGAAGTCTAGAATGCATTTCTATATGGTGATCTAGAGGAGGAGGTTTACATGATGCAACCTCTAGGATATGAAGTCGAGGGGGAGTATGTGTGTCAACTTCACAAAGCAATCTATGGCTTGAAGCAAAGCCTGAGGGCATGGTTTGACAGACTAAGTACAACGATTGACACTCTGAGTTTCCATAGAACTACATCTGACTACTCTGTTTTCATCTGAAAACAATCGTCTGTTACTATTATAATTGTTGTATATGTAGATGATATGGTTGTTACAGGTTATGTTGATAAAGGGGAGCCGGAGACTAAGGCTTTTCTGCAAAAGGTTTTTGTCACAAAGGATCTTGGACAACTTCGCTATTTTCTGGGCATAGAAGTTTTACGTACCAAAAATGGGCTTCGTGATAACCGACCGAACGACTAAGGTAAAGGTAAAGAAATGGTCGTCGCGTCCTCAATCACTCGGGCTAAGTATATCAAGAAAAATATCGAACCGCGAAATAAATCAGAGATCAAAACACAAAGTGCGGTCCTGCTATGAGATTAACCTGGTGTAGCACCCAGGGTCGAACACAAGGAGCACAGATTGGCCTTGCGGCCTACGATGTAGTCAGAAATCCGAGAGAGTATTTTTTAGTGTTTTTAAGGGTTTTTATATTTTTTTAGGATTTTTGGAATATAAAGAAAACCGGAAAAGCACACAAACAATTAACTTGAACAATTTATTTAATGCATTAAAAAGCAAGCAAAAATTCAGACAAAAATATTTTTATGTGTTTTATATTTTTTTATGTTTTTGGTGAATTTTTGAGATTTTTCTGATGTTTATTTTATTTCCTAAAAATCAAACAGTGCGAAAAGCAAGGGGTACTGTCCAGCCAGGCCCAAAACCCAAAGATAAAATATCTAAGGATCTCAAAGGGACCTGGAGGTAATTTTCCTGTATACTAGAGAAAACAAGGAAAATTTGAGCACCAAAATTATTGTTTTTGAGTTTTTAAATTATTTATTATGATTTTTAGGAGTTTTGAGGTGTTTTTAAGTTTTTAGGGTTTTTACTCAATGAAAAATAGCCAAAATTGGCTAGAAAATCAAGGAACACAAAATAAACAGTGACTAATTTTTATGGAATTTTTAAAAGGGTTTTGATATTTTTTTGGGGTTTTTGACTCTAAACAGTAGCAAAAATAAGGGTTTTTGAATTTTTAAGAATAGCAAATGAAATCAAAAATGTCCTCAAAAATTCATAAAAATTCTACACCATGGCAGGAGCCATGTGTCAAATTTTCGTTGGATTTGGAGGTGGTTTGATATTTTATTCAAAAATAAAGGAGGGGCACTATGCACAGGGACCTAAGTGCAAATACCCAAAGTTCTGGGGAGTCTGGTGCAAAATACCCAGCAAAACACGTGCCAAGCACGTGCCTGGGGCACTCAGGGACCCAAATGTAAGAAAAAATAAGTTCCGAGGGCTTATTGGTAACAAGTACCAAAAGTCCAGGGGCTTATCTGCAAATAACCCAAAAAAATATCGCACATGGGGAATTAAATCACGCACAAGGGCATAAATGCAAATAAAGAAAACTTTTTATCCGATCCATAACATCCAGAACTACAGGGTTTATATTGCAAATAACCCAATAAAGTTCACGTGACGAAGCACGTGGTCCACGTAGACAGGGGTATAAGTGCAAATAAAGTAAGTACGAGGTCCTTAATGCAAATATCCCAGAAAATAATCAACTTAATTTAAAAATTACAGGACTGAAATGAAATAAAACAAACAGAGGGGCCTAAGATGAATTTACCCCTTTTATTATTATCGACGGCTCGATAGGTGCCACGTGGAGGATCCGACGGCTCTGGATGGGTGGCGCTCTTCTTCTTCAGCTCTTGGGCCAGATCGACGGTACAGAGGTGGCCACGTGGGTGATCGGTCGGCTCAGGCGCTGGGGGCCTCTCTCCTCTGTGCTGACGGTTCGGATCAGCCCCTCGAGATAATCAACGGCTACTGCTCCTCAGTGGATGGACGACCAGGATCGAGACTGGAGCGGCGGGGCTGATCGGACGGTGAAGGAGGATGCAGGAAGAACACTCCGCCGGCGAGCTTCGCCGGCCTCGTGCGCCTGCAGTCGTTCTCCTCAGCTGCTGCTAAGTATCGGAACAGATCCGCGGTGACGTCCCGCAGCTGGTGAAGACCTCAGATGACCCGGCCGAGCCCTGGAGGGGCTCCGGCGAGGTCGGCGGCGACGGGCTTCTGGCCTGGATGTAAGGGGGGCTCAGATGCCCTCCTTTTGACCTGCAAAAGGCACCAGAAGCTTCGCGGGTCGAGGGCAAAGTGCCTCGACCCGAAGAAGCGAAGTGAACGTGGACTGTGGGTCGGGGCGGATGAGCTCCGGCGAGCGGAGGATGGTGAAGCTCGACTCCCAGCTCCGGGGCGAGCTGGGTTGAATGAAAGAGCGAAGAACGTGCGTCGGAGGATGGCGAAGGTGTGTGTGGGTTCCGATGATCGATAAAGTGCGCGATATGGCCAGAATCAGGGGAACTCGTCGGAGATGCGATTTGGGCGAAATGAAAAATTAAGCTAAATGGAAGGGCTAATCGGCTACCTGGATGATGCGGGAGACTGTGCTGGAGCTTGGCTAGCTCCTGGTCGTAGCCTCGAAGGGCGTCAAGGCCTGAGGCTCGAGCTCCTGCACGCGGCGGAGCAACGGCGGCGCGAAGCTGCCGGATCGATGGTCGGGGCACCCTCTCCTCATTGCAACAGGGGCAAACGCGAGCTGTCACCTCGGTGATTGCTCTGGAGGTCACGGGAATGAAAGTGGCGAGCCAAAGATGAGGCGCGGAGGCGGCGAAGGTCGGGATATATATGGAGACAGGGCCGATTAGGGTTGAGTGGAGGCAGCTATGGAAGGCGTGGATCCCACGGCGAAGGATCCGGCGAGGATGTCGGATGAACGGCGAAGAATCCGGGCGCGGGGTTCGCGGGGGCGACAGGCTGGAGACGCGTGGAGAAATCGACGAAGTCGGGTCGGGCGCGAGTCGACGCAAAAGGAAAGAGTCCGCGGGGGAGTTGACCGGGGTCAACAATCCCCCGTGGACCAATCAGGAGCTGCCACGTTTTTATTTTTTTTGTTTATTTAATTTAAGGTAGAAAAAGGCCGAATTAAGAAAAACTCAAAACATGAAATATTTTTCTTTTATTTTTTTCTATTTTTTGGTGATTTTTAATTAATTTTTGGAAATAAAAATAGGGTAGCTATATATATGTATATGTACACTATATAGATTTTAATTTTTGATTTTTTATTTGTTATTTTTATGTATTTTTATGCCCATTTTATATTTTATTTATTTACATCATAAAATAAAGAACAAAATGGTATTTTTATTTTATTTTAATTATTTATACACAAGGGTGAAATAAATAGTTGTATACATTTATATACATGGTATCTATACAATGTATTTTTGTATTTTTAATTTTGTAATTTTTATTTGATTTTTGTTTTGTTTCTTGTTATTTTATGTATTTACAATATGTAACATAGAATATTTACAAAAAGTTTAGAAAATAATTTTATTTATTTATAGGGTTAAATAAATAAAGGATGATGGTCTATGTACATGGTGAAAGGGCATTTTTGGAATTTTGATTTTTAAATTTTTATTTTGTTTTTAATAGTTTCTAAATATATACAAAATGTATACAAGCATATTTTTGGGTGAGGAAAATATAATTTTATTTATTTACAAAAGTATGTACACATGAGCTCCTATCTCCCTCTACTTTGGCTTTTATGCGGTCAGGCCCATGCTGAGCCCTCCCTTGGGTTAGGTTGCTCAATATTTATTCTAAATATTTCCCTCTTTTTCTTTTTACTCTTTATTCTTTTATTTTTGCACAAAAACATGCTAATTATATCTTTTTACACAATGCATGCTTTTGGTAATTATTCATATTTACATGTATTTGCAAAGGTTTTTGTAGCTAAAATAGAAGAATAAAGAGTGATGAATGGGTATTCATCACCCCCCTATGCTTAACTTTGCTAGTCCCTTAGAAAACACTTATTTGAAAAAGAAGTGAAAAAGAAAGAAAAAGAAAAAGAAAAAGAGGATGTACATGGATCAAGGTTGAATTATTAAACTTTCCTTTATTAACTTGAAATATGGAGCTCGATCAGATCTTTGGATTATTAATGTGTCGGAACCTTATTTGGACTTAAGCTTAAAACTCAACAGTCTCCAAGTTCCACCAATCTATGGGCAAGACTCCTTAATAAACCAGATCAGAACAAGTCTACATACACAAACTCTAATGACCATGAATCTTTCCATGCGGTGTAAGTGATATGTGACTCCCCACCTCAGAAGTAACAAAGAAACAACCTCCCTCAACCTGGTAACTCTAATGCCTCGGTCTAGCAACTCTTTCCTCGAGAAGCGGGGTATTCCCTTCTAAGTTCAAGTGCAACCGGCTCAAGAAGAGGGGGTAGAAGTATAGAGTTTTGGAAGCTTAGCCAGTGTAGCTAAGTCTCCCGCTGCAAGCTTCATGAGATGTAACATGGATACCATAAGCTTTGCTTTATTTGACTATATACACTCCGGTGGGGTTATTAAATTTTCAATCCGACCCACCACTTTTTTGGAGTTCTTTTTGCATTTTTGCAATATTTTTTTTTCAAAGACTTCTGTACAACATATCTACATGGTGCAGCATATAAGAAATTTCCCCTTGAGCCAGTAGACTATCCCTCTTTTGAAGCTTTATTGCAACCCACAGCTTCTGTCTTTAGCCTTCATCACCACTAGACCAAGTTGAGGTGCACTTCCTTCACTATAAGAAGAAGAGAGGTTCCGCCTAGAAGTACTACTTTCATATGCTACCCCAAGCCAAAGGAAACTGCCTCCTCACCACCTCATCCGTGGAGAGCCATGTGTAAGTGCAGGTGCAAGTCAAGCCATTGTCTCTAAGAGTCATGCGTGTGTTTGTTAAGTGCTCTACTTAGGCTCATCAAGATGACATATGCTCATAGCCTAGTGGACTCAAAGAATTAAGTCCTTATGGACCTGAAAAGTCTTAACCCTAAGTCCTATAAGGTTCCTCTTAAAGTTAAGTGGATTAAGATCTTTTTCAAGCTCCATTTCTCAATTTAATTCCAGGCTTAGTTTAAATATCAACTCTTATCCAGGAAAAACTATATACATATATGTACACAAGATGCTATTTACAAATGTTTTACAATTATGCAAAATTTTTGAAGAATGTTTTGAAATCATGAATAAATGATGCATGAGGTGCAAGTTTTGCAAAGAGATATTTACAAACATTTACACAAGATTTTTGCAAACTTTTGATTTTCAAAACATTTTGGAAAAATTTTGTACTATATACATAATTTTGATACAAAATATTTATACAAGCTTTACACAAAAGATTTTTGAAATCATTTTTACAAAAATATTTTGTACACTAGCTATGTATGTGCAAGATAAAAGAGGTTTATGTACATGAAAAATTTTTAAATTTTTGTGATTTTTAGCCATTTTATTTATTAACACACTCACACAAAGTACGAGTTATGGCTAAAGTATATATGAAATATATACACACCCCCCCTATACTTAGCTCGAACGATGTCCTCAGAGTGATCAAGAGCGATGAAGAAGACATAACTCGTGCTTAGTAAAAGGGAAGTGAAAAGGAATGGCTAAGTACCGGAATGAATAAATGAATAGAATGAGAGGAACTCGGTGGTCTCCCCCTATACTTAGGATTAACTAATCCTAAGTATAGCAAGCTGTACATGAAGGGAAAGCCGAGTGAAGAAGATACAGAATCTGCCCCCCCTATACTTAGGGTAAAATATCCCTAAGTATAGGCAGCAAAAACAGGAGCAGAAAGAATGAAAAGAATACTCGCAGGTCCGACATTCCCCCCTATACTTAGGGTAAAGTACACCCTAAGTATAGCATAATCACAGGATGAGAAAAGGGATGTGGGACTAAAGAATAGAATGATATGGACAACTGGATCTATACAGACGGAAGAACAGTGAGAATCAGGCGTGAGATGCAAAAGATGTGAGTCAAGAGACCACATCTCACGCAAAATGAATAGCGGCAATAATAACGTCCTGCGGCTCATGATCTAGAAATGGCTTGAGCCGCTGGCCGTTCACTCGAAAGGTACTCTCAGAAGATAACTCAGATATATCAATGCTACCGTTATCGTGTACCTTTCTGACCAAGTAAGGTCCCTTCCATTTGCTATGTAGCTTTCCTGGAAATAATCGTAGCCTTGCATCAAACAACCATACTTTCTGTCCAATCTCAAAATGCTTGTGGCTGATATGAGAATCATGCCACTCCTTCACTTTCTCTTTATAATGTAGGCTGTTTGAGAAAGCTGTATCTCTAAGCTCTTCCAGGGCAGCTAACTCTGCCCTCCTCTGGTCTCCTACACCATCTGGATCCATAAGGATATATGTAACTGCCCAAAGTGACTTGTGCCTCAGCTCAACTGGTAGATGGCATGGCTTGCCATAAACGAGGCGAAAGGGAGATGTACCCAATGGAGTCTTGAAAGATGTCCGATATGCCCACAAGACCGAGTTCAAAAGCTGTGACCAATTCTTTCGGTCAGGGCGGACGACTTTCTGCAAAATATTCTTGATCTCCCTATTCGACACCTCAGCTAGACCATTCGTCTGTGGATGGTAAGGTGTGGCAACACGATGGTCTATGCTGAACTCGCTAGCAAGTGCCTTTACCTGGTCGTTGACGAAATGAGATCCCCCATCAGAAATCAGAACTCGTGGAACCCCGAACCGCGTGATGATGTGTTTTCTCAAAAATCTGCAAACTGTCCTCGCATCAGCGGCTCGGGCGGGGATAGCCTCAACCCAACGACTAACATAATCTACGGCCAACAGAATGTACTCAAATCCCTGACTCTTAGGGAATGGACCCATGAAATCGATGCCCCATGCGTCGAAAACCTCACAGAAGTGAATGGGCTGCATCGGCATCATATCACGCTGTCCACAAGTGCCCATCCTCTGACAGTCAGTACACCTCTTCACGAACTCATCAGAGTCCTTGAAGAGGGTAGGCCACCACAAGCCGGATTGGAGCACTTTCTGTGCCGTTCTTCTCCCAGAATGATGTCCTCCTGCCTCAAGCTTGTGGCAGTAAGTGAGGACACTATGATGCTCCTCCTGAGGAATACACCGACGCCAGATGCTATCCCCTCCTTCGTGGTAAAGGATGGGATCCTCCCAGTGGTAGGACTTGGCCTTCGCAAGGAAGGTCTCACGCCTCTGCCTGGGCCAATCTTGTGGGACTTTCCCAGCAACGAGAAAGTTCACAATATCGGCGTACCACGGGAGTGAGGCGATAGCAAGGATCGCCTCATCTGGGAAGGTATCTCGAATAGGATCAATCTGCTCAGAATCCTCAGGTTGCTCTAATCGGGAGAGATGATCCGCCACCACATTCTTGACTCCTGGCTTATCCTTGATCTCAATGTCGAACTCCTGGAGTAGAAGGATCCATCTAGTCAATCTGGCCTTGGCATCCTTCTTTGCCATGAGGTACCTGATGGCGGTGTGATCTGTAAACAAAGTCACTCTAGATCCAATGATATACGATCTGAACTTATCTAGGGCGAACACTACTGCTAGCATCTCTTTCTCTGTGACCGTATAATTCCGCTGGGCGGAATCCAATGTGCGGCTAGCGTAGTGTATGGCAAATGGAACTCCATCCCTCCTCTGTCCCAGCACTGCCCCCACGGCAAAATCGGAGGCGTCCGTCATGATCTCGAATGGGAGAGACCAATCGGGTGGCTGAAGGGCAGGAGCCTCAATAACACACTGCTGGAGAGTCTCAAAGGACGAAAGACACTTGTCATCGACAAGGAACTCGGTGTCTTTCGTCAAGAGATCAGTCAACGGTCGGGCGATCTTGCTGAAATCATGAATGAATCTCCTATAAAAACCAACGTGCCCCAGAAATGACCGTAGCTGCTTCAAATTGGACGGCGGTGCGAGTTTTCTAATGACGTCAACCTTGGCCGGATCAACCTCCATGCCCCTGTTGGAGATGATGTGGCCAAGCACCGTCCCTTGAGTCACCATGAAGTGACTCTTCTCCCAAGACAGAACTAAGCGGGTAGCAATACATCGCTGGAGCACTCGGTCTAGGCAGTCAAGACAGGAATCGAATCCGTCGCCGTAAACCGAGAAGTCGTCCATGAAGACCTCCAAACACTCCCCTACCATGTCCGAAAAGATCGACAACATGCATCTCTGAAAAGTCGCGGGGGCGTTGCATAGCCCAAATGGCATGCGTCGAAAGGCGTATGTACCGAAGGGACAGGTAAAGGTGGTCTTCTCCTGATCCTCAGGAGCGATGGCCACCTGATTGTAGCCCGAGTACCCATCCAGGAAGCAATAATGGCTCTTCCCTGCCAGTCTCTCTATGATCTGATCAATAAAAGGCAGGGGGAAATGGTCCTTCTTGGTGGCCTGGTTGAGTCTCTTGTAGTCAACGCAGACCCGCCAAGAGGTGGGTACTCGTGTAGCAATCTCCTCTCCCGACTCACTGATCACAGTCGTGATGCCCGTCTTCTTGGGCACCACATGCAAGGGGCTAACCCACTTGGAGTCGGAAATGGGATAAATAAAATCTGCACTCCACCATTTTGATACTTCCTTCATGACAACCTCTCGTAGGTTGGGGTTCAGTCGCCGCTGGAACTCACGCGACGGCTTTGCCCCTTCCTCGAGATAGATATGGTGGGAGCACAACGAGGGACTAATCCCATGGAGATCTGCTACGCTCCATCCAATTGCCTTGCGGTTCTTTTCAAGAACCCCCATCAGACGGGATTCTTGTTCTCCAGTCAGATCGGCAGAGATGATGACTGGGTACATCTCAGACTCTCCCGCAAGGAATCGATACTTCAGCGAAGTAGGGAGCGGCTTTAGCTCTGGACAGCTGGGTGCTGGCAAATCTGGCTTCTGAAGAAGATGTGTGTATGCGGACAATTCTGCCAAATCTGCCTGGGAAAATGATAAAGAACTCTCACAAACTTGATCTGGAGAAGGCGGGTCCTCTGCATTGTCTCTGATCTGCTTTGCCTCTACCTCCTCCTCATCTGTAGGCTCAGGTGGATCCAGGTCTGGTATCTGATCATCACAATCTGCCCAATCAGATTCTGAATCCGAGGGATCTGTATCAACTGCGGTGGCATCAGTACCACCGTAGAGCAGGGTGGCCTCAGTACCACCATCACTGAAAATCGTGTCGTGATCAAGATCCGACTCTGCCGAATCAATAGTATCCTGAACCAGGGCTGTGCTCTCCAGACTATCCTCTGCTATCATCTCTGCATCAGCTGTATCTGAATATGAGAGGATGGTCTGTGCTGCAGGATCTGCCCAAGCTGCCTCATCATCTGTGATCACAAAATCACAGTCCTGGTGTATGTCTGGCTCTGTATCTGTCAGCTGTTCTGAATCTGTACTGCCCTCTGAGCGGGATCTATCTCTGGCTCTTTGGTCCTTAACCGTCTCTATTTGTATACTCTCGCCCTGGACGCGAAAGAATACCTTCCCACTGTCATGGTCAGTCACTGCCTTGGCTGTGGCCAAGAACGGGCGACCGAGGATGATGGGGGAATCGGTCAACGAGTCAGGGGTCTCCATGTCCAGCACTACGAAGTCCACGGGGAATTGCAAACCCTGAATCGTGACGACAACGTCTCGCAACAACCCCTTTGGCCTCTTGACAGACCGATCAGCAAACTGAAGGTATGTCCTGCTCTGTCTAAGAGTGCCCAACTCTAAGTGGTTGAGAAGGGCTGCCGGAAGAAGGTTGATCGATGATCCGCTATCTAATAGAGTACGGTCGAACCTCTGCTCACTAATCTGACATCTGACATATGGGGCTCCTAAATCTGGCCTCTTGGTAGGCAGATGGTTCTGGATCGCGTAACACGTGGCTTTTGTCAACACATGAATCTCTGCGGTTTTGTTCCTCTTCTTCCTCCTGACTGTGGTTCTGTCTCTCAAGGATCGCTGAAGAAGAGGGATGTGTTGCAAAGCCTCATGGAGGGTCAGCTGGATGTGAAATCGGTCTATCATGCTCTGGCTGAACTCCTCCTGCTCTCTCTTTTTTGGATCTTTTTCTCTTTTCTTCCCCTTCCCCAACTCAAGGGCTCTAGGAAAGGGGATCACAGGGTCCTTCTCAGATGAAGGACTAGGAATAGGCCTAGACGGTTCGATGACCGGATCCTCACATACATCATTCACCACAGTGGGATCAGAAGAAACTAAACCTTTTCCTTTATTCAAAATAGAGTTCTGAGATACATCCACACGAGAAAAGACAACATCTCTATCAGAATGAATATTGGTGGCCTTAGTGCCACCTCTAGCTGGCTCTAGACGTCTTGCGGCCTCAGTACCGCGGGCTGGCTCGGCTCTGCTGGTGGCGTCAGTATCACCTCCTCGATATGGTGAAGCGACGGCCTCAGTACCGCCGGTGGAATCAGCATCTCTGGTGGCATCAGTACCACCGTCATCATTATGTGCGGCTTCAGTACCGCTCTCCTCTTCCTCATCTGGCGCTCTAGATGGATCCTCGCGTTGTCGCTCAGATGAGGCGCCGCCTGCTGGTCTTCTACCGCTCCTAAGTGTGACAAAATCAGCATCAAATAGATCCGACGATATATCATCAAATGAGTCACTAGGAGTGGTAGGCTCAGTGTGAACTACCTGCTCAGACTTCCTCTTCAAGTTATTCGGATTAGGCTCGATCTGTGCAGGGATGGCGGCCTTCCCTCTCATCAGGTCCCGCATCTCCTGGCGGAACTCGTCCATCTCCCGTCTAAATGTAGCCTGCTGCTCTGTAAAGATGCGGGCTAGATCATCCAAGGCGGGGCTCTCATGGGAGCCCGACGGGTTGCCTCTCTGGTAATGAGGCTGCTGGACCTGGTGCTGCTGCGGCTGAGAGGGGTAAGAGGAAGGATGCTGCTGCTGATGAGCCTGCTGCTCACGTCTCCAATTCTGTCCCTGCTGCTGGTAGGGACGAGGTACGAAGGACGATGGCTGGTGTGGCTGGTATGCTGGGGGCTGCTGGTGATCTCTCTGCTGGGAGTACTGCCCTCCCTGACCGGTTGGCTGCTGTTGGGACTGGTTACCCCCATTCCCCCACCTGAATCCGGGATGGTCTCTTCGGATTCCAGGTTGAGGACGGTCATACCAAATCCCGTTGACATCCATCAACGGCTCAGCATCAAAGGGGTCTGGTGGGAATACTCCCAGAGGCTGATCCGGCTGATATACCACCATCTGTAAGTCTGGAGATGGTGGTGACTGGTAAGAGGGCTGCTGCTGCTGGTACGGCTCCGCCTGTACAAGGTGAACTTGTCTAGGCTGCTGCAAGGAGCTGAAGCGCTGGGACGAGCTGCGGCTGCCACCGGAATCGCCTCGCGATTGAAGACGGGGCTGAGAAGCCGTTTGTGCCTCCTGAAGACACAAGAGATGGGTCTTCACGTCGCTCAGAGTTTGTGCCATCTGCTTCATCTGAGTTATGCCCCGGCATTGCTTCTTCTCTATTATTTCCATGCGGTCCAACTTCTCGCTGATAATCCCCATGTCCGCAGCGGCCGACTCTGCCTGTGCGGCTGCAACTGTGGACGAACTGGATGGACCTGCATCAACCCGTGCTATCCGCTGGTACTGCACGGGTCCTGGCGGCTGCTGAGATCTCTGTGTGTATAACCGAGTCTGGGATATCACCATGTAATTTTCGGCCATCTCCTCGTAGATGGCCCAGACTTGGTTGTGGTCCTTGGCAAAGTAGGACCCACCGCAAGAAGCATTCACCAAACCCTGAAGCTCTGGCGTCATCCCACTAAAGAAGCTCTGAACTAGGTTCGGCTTGGAAATGTCGTGGTGTGGGCATCTATCCAGAAGCTCTCTGAACCTCTCCCATGCCTCATGAAACTGCTCGTTAGGGAGCATGGAGAAGTTGTTGATCAGGGCCCTCGCTGCATTCGTCCGCCCGAGTGGATAGTACTTGTTCAAGTACTCGGTGCGGAGCTGCTCCCAGGTGTATACAAACTTCCCTAAATGCTTCAGCCAGGCGGCTGCTCTATCTGCCAGTGAAAAAGGGAAGGCCATCATCCGAATCGTATCCTGGTCCACATGACGGTCGTGGACAGTGCTGCAGATCATCAAAAACTCCTGGAGATGGAGGTGGGGCTCCTCGGTGGCAAGTCCGTGAAAATGAGGAAGCATCTGCAGGGTATTCGGAGGGAACTTGAAATCCCCCACGATAGCAGGTACCACCACCCAATGGTGCATCAGTGTAGATCCGGGGTTGTGTAACTCCCGCATCGTTCTCGGTGGTCCTGCTCCGGCGGCGGCTGCCGCTGCGGCAGCCGCTGCTGCGGCTGCTGCCTCTGCATCAGCATCAGGAATGTCCTCAGGCTCGCTCTGATCTCTCTCTTCTCTGAGTCTCTCCAACTCCCTTCTCATCTCAATCATGAAAGCTCCCTGATCGCGTAGCTGTTTCTGTACTGTCTCTAATGATGCGATCAGAGTGGAGTTGATTGCTCCCTGGTCTAGTACAAAATGTTCGGGTTGTCGGGAGTCTGTGTCTGAACTGCCGGCTCCGGCCATAGTGACGTCTGCAAAATCAGATGAGCCCAACTCAGGTTCTGTCAAATTAATTCGTCTTTCCTCGGGCTCATGTCTCTCAGTAGCAAAAGAAAGGGGATCGAGGGGGAACAGGGTGGAATCGAACTCGGGCCCGGAGAGCTGGTCTCGACTCTCACGGGCCAACCTAGATGGTGAAGTAGACGCGCCTGAAAGCGGTGCAGCCAGAGGCTGCCTAAGAGATCGTCTACCCATCATCTTGATCTGGCGAGTTGGGCGGATGGGATCTGGAGAAAATATGATCGCAAAGCAAACCCCCGGTTCACCAACGCAACACAATCTGAAGACCGTGAAAGCTCGGTCAATTTATCTTGTCAATTTTTATTGGGTGAACACACAGAATATCAGAGCGATTACGTGACCTGCTGGGATACCCGATACTCTCTCAACCGACTGTCCCGCACAGTAGAGTCGGTAATCAGTCGAGATGAGCACCGGAGGGCTTTACCTAGTGTTCGGGTCACTCTCTCGCACAATCAAACCAAACAATGAGGGGGTTGCTCTCCCCAAGACAATTTTTTTTTAGGTGAAGTGTCTTTTAGGGTCAATAGTGTTATCCAGTCCCAATTTTTTTGTTTTTCTTTTTAATTTTTTTTCAAAATAAATACAAGCGGCCTAACGAATTTTCCGATTCTCCTGATGATTAAGCCAAAAACAGAGGGAGAAAACGAAAAAGCCGATGCGCGAAGAAATCAATGATGCATGCAGAGAAAGAAATGCGTACCTTGTCTCCAGCACTCTACATGCAAGTGATCCGCGCAAAATTTAAAGACAGAATTAAACTACCTAAATGGTGCAGCGAGGAAAAACCGAGTCCTAGATGAGCAATTCCTAGTGCAGAACCGTCTAACTCAGTCACTCGCCCTTGATCCAAAGAGTCCGGTCTTGGCCCACCCCTCCTCTTCTCGACAGGTCGAGTTCAGGAGTAGCGCTTGCGGGGCAGGCTCGCGGCGCGTAGGTTCTCAGGAAAGCGACTAAGTTATTTTTATTATTTATTATTAGTAGGTCCAATTAACGATCTATAGGAACAGATAAGCAATTAAGTGTGGGGACCCTACTAATTACGGCACAAGCAAGAGAAATTCCTAAATCTAGGGGCTCGAGAAAAACCGCGTAAACACCGGAAAAGGCAGCTAGCTAACAAAACCGCAGAAAAAGCCGCGAAAATCCAAATGGGTCCCCCGAGCACACCGGTACTCGGCGAAACAGACCCGCTAAGTTACAAGTGTCCACAAATGTCCAAGTTCTATATTATTACAAACAATATTGTTCTCTCTCAAAATAAGAATTCCTTCTTCTTCTCCCTGCTCTTCTTCTTCCCGTGCGGGTTTTCAAAAACAAACTCCGAGTTGTCCACGCAGTACCTCGCACAGAAATCAAAGAGAGAGAGAGTGTCAGAAAACAATAATAATATAGAGAGACAATATGGAGAAATGACTACAAAGTCGTGCTCCCCGGCAACGGCGCCATTCTGATAACCGACCGAACGACTAAGGTAAAGGTAAAGAAATGGTCGTCGCGTCCTCAATCACTCGGGCTAAGTATATCAAGAAAAATATCGAACCGCGAAATAAATCAGAGATCAAAACACGAAGTGCGGTCCTGCTATGAGATTAACCTGGTGTAGCACCCAGGGTCGAACACAAGGAGCACAGATTGGCCTTGCGGCCTACGATGTAGTCAGAAATCCGAGAGAGTATTTTTTAGTGTTTTTAAGGGTTTTTATATTTTTTTAGGATTTTTGGAATATAAAGAAAACCGGAAAAGCACACAAACAATTAACTTGAACAATTTATTTAATGCATTAAAAAGCAAGCAAAAATTCAGACAAAAATATTTTTATGTGTTTTATATTTTTTTATGTTTTTGGTGAATTTTTGAGATTTTTCTGATGTTTATTTTATTTCCTAAAAATCAAACAGTGCGAAAAGCAAGGGGTACTGTCCAGCCAGGCCCAAAACCCAAAGATAAAATATCTAAGGATCTCAAAGGGACCTGGAGGTAATTTTCCTGTATACTAGAGAAAACAAGGAAAATTTGAGCACCAAAATTATTGTTTTTGAGTTTTTAAATTATTTATTATGATTTTTAGGAGTTTTGAGGTGTTTTTAAGTTTTTAGGGTTTTTACTCAATGAAAAATAGCCAAAATTGGCTAGAAAATCAAGGAACACAAAATAAACAGTGACTAATTTTTATGGAATTTTTAAAAGGGTTTTGATATTTTTTGGGGTTTTTGACTCTAAACAGTAGCAAAAATAAGGGTTTTTGAATTTTTAAGAATAGCAAATGAAATCAAAAATGTCCTCAAAAATTCATAAAAATTCTACACCATGGCAGGAGCCATGTGTCAAATTTTCGTTGGATTTGGAGGTGGTTTGATATTTTATTCAAAAATAAAGGAGGGGCACTATGCACAGGGACCTAAGTGCAAATACCCAAAGTTCTGGGGGGTCTGGTGCAAAATACCCAGCAAAACACGTGCCAAGCACGTGCCTGGGGCACTCAGGGACCCAAATGTAAGAAAAAATAAGTTCCGAGGGCTTATTGGTAACAAGTACCAAAAGTCCAGGGGCTTATCTGCAAATAACCCAAAAAAATATCGCACATGGGGAATTAAATCACGCACAGGGGCATAAATGCAAATAAAGAAAACTTTTTATCCGATCCATAACATCCAGAACTACAGGGTTTATATTGCAAATAACCCAATAAAGTTCACGTGACGAAGCACGTGGTCCACGTAGACAGGGGTATAAGTGCAAATAAAGTAAGTACGAGGTCCTTAATGCAAATATCCCAGAAAATAATCAACTTAATTTAAAAATTACAGGACTGAAATGAAATAAAACAAACAGAGGGGCCTAAGATGAATTTACCCCTTTTATTATTATCGACGGCTCGATAGGTGCCACGTGGAGGATCCGACGGCTCTGGATGGGTGGCGCTCTTCTTCTTCAGCTCTTGGGCCAGATCGACGGTGCAGAGGTGGCCACGTGGGTGATCGGTCGGCTCAGGCGCTGGGGGCCTCTCTCCTCTGTGCTGACGGTTCGGATCAGCCCCTCGAGATAATCAACGGCTACTGCTCCTCAGTGGATGGACGACCAGGATCGAGACTGGAGCGGCGGGGTTGATCGGACGGTGAAGGAGGATGCAGGAAGAACACTCCGCCGGCGAGCTTCGCCGGCCTCGTGCGCCTGCAGTCGTTCTCCTCAGCTGCTGCTAAGTATCGGAACAGATCCGCGGTGACGTCCCGCAGCTGGTGAAGACCTCAGATGACCCGGCCGAGCCCTGGAGGGGCTCCGGCGAGGTCGGCGGCGACGGGCTTCTGGCCTGGATGTAAGGGGGGCTCAGATGCCCTCCTTTTGACCTGCAAAAGGCACCAGAAGCTTCGCGGGTCGAGGGCAAAGTGCCTCGACCCGAAGAAGCGAAGTGAACGTGGACTGTGGGTCGGGGCGGATGAGCTCCGGCGAGCGGAGGATGGTGAAGCTCGACTCCCAGCTCCGGGGCGAGCTGGGTTGAATGAAAGAGCGAAGAACGTGCGTCGGAGGATGGCGAAGGTGTGTGTGGGTTCCGATGATCGATAAAGTGCGCGATATGGCCGGAATCAGGGGAACTCGTCGGAGATGCGATTTGGGCGAAATGAAAAATTAAGCTAAATGGAAGGGCTAATCGGCTACCTGGATGATGCGGGAGACTGTGCTGGAGCTTGGCTAGCTCCTGGTCGTAGCCTCGAAGGGCGTCAAGGCCTGAGGCTCGAGCTCCTGCACGCGGCGGAGCAACGGCAGCGCGAAGCTGCCGGATCGATGGTCGGGGAACCCTCTCCTCACTGCAACAGGGGCAAACGCGAGCTGTCACCTCGGTGATTGCTCTGGAGGTCACGGGAATGAAAGTGGCGAGCCAAAGATGAGGCGCGGAGGCGGCGGAGGTCGGGATATATATGGAGACAGGGCCGATTAGGGTTGAGTGGAGGCAGCTATGGAAGGCGTGGATCCCACGGCGAAGGATCCGGCGAGGATGTCGGATGAACGGCGAAGAATCCGGGCGCGGGGTTCGCGGGGGCGACAGGCTGGAGACGCGTGGAGAAATCGACGAAGTCGGGTCGGGCGCGAGTCGACGCAAAAGGAAAGAGTCCGCGGGGGAGTTGACCGGGGTCAACAATCCCCCGTGGACCAATCAGGAGCTGCCACGTTTTTATTTTTTTGTTTATTTAATTTAAGGTAGAAAAAGGCCGAATTAAGAAAAACTCAAAACATGAAATATTTTTCTTTTATTTTTTTTCTATTTTTTGGTGATTTTTAATTAATTTTTGGAAATAAAAATAGGGTAGCTATATATATATAGGTATATGTACACTATATAGATTTTAATTTTTGATTTTTTATTTGTTATTTTTATGTATTTTTTTGCCCATTTTATATTTTATTTATTTACATCATAAAATAAAGAACAAAATGGTATTTTTATTTTATTTTAATTATTTATACACAAGGGTGAAATAAATAGTTGTATACATTTATATACATGGTATCTATACAATGTATTTTTGTATTTTTAATTTTGTAATTTTTATTTGATTTTTGTTTTGTTTCTTGTTATTTTATGTATTTACAATATGTAACATAGAATATTTACAAAAAGTTTAGAAAATAATTTTATTTATTTATAGGGTTAAATAAATAAAGGATGATGGTCTATGTACATGGTGAAAGGGCATTTTTGGAATTTTGATTTTTAAATTTTTATTTTGTTTTTAATAGTTTCTAAATATATACAAAATGTATACAAGCATATTTTTGGGTGAGGAAAATATAATTTTATTTATTTACAAAAGTATGTACACATGAGCTCCTATCTCCCTCTACTTTGGCTTTTATGCGGTCAGGCCCATGCTGAGCCCTCCCTTGGGTTAGGTTGCTCAATATTTATTCTAAATATTTCCCTCTTTTTCTTTTTACTCTTTATTCTTTTATTTTTGCACAAAAACATGCTAATTATATCTTTTTACACAATGCATGCTTTTGGTAATTATTCGTATTTACACATATTTACATGTATTTGCAAAGGTTTTTGTAGCTAAAATAGAAGAATAAAGAGTGCTGAATGGGTATTCATCACTTCGCATGTCACAAAAGAAGTACTGCTCAGATATACTAACTGAGGCAGGATTACTTGGGTGCAAACCCTCTGGTATTCCTGCAGAACCAAAAAAACACCCTACCTCTGTTGATCCTTCATTTAAGGACACTATACGATACAGAAGCCTAGTTGGAAAACGGATGTATCTTACTGTTACGAGGCCAGACATATCCTATGTTGTGAGCAGATCTAGTCACTACTGGAGAAACCATGTTACATCCATTGGGAGGATGCTCTTATGATCCTTCAAATTTGAAGGAATTACCCCGGCGTGGCCTATTCTATGGGGCAAATGGATATACTAATGTTGTTGTTTATACTGATGTTGATTATTCAAGTTCACCTGAGGACCGTCGCTCTACCACGGGATATGCTATGATGGTGGGAGGAAACCTTGTTAGTTGGAGGAGCAAGAAGCAGACTGTAGTCTCCCAATCCAGTGCAGAAACAGAATATAGGGCAATGGCTCAGGCTACTTGTTAAATTACTTGGCTACCAACTTTTCTACAAGAACTCAGCATTGATATCACGACTCTTGTTCCTTTATACTGTGATAACAAATCTGCTACTTACATTGCCACTAATCATGTATTCCATGAGAGAACCAAGCACATCGAGATTGACTGCCACTTCATTCGCGATGTTGTACGAGGAGGCAAGATTGCTACACCACACATCTCAACAGATTTTCAGTTTGCAGACAAATTTACAAAAGCCTTATCAAAGAAACATCTTTTTTGGATTACTTCCAAGTTGGGCATGATCGATAGATATGCTCCAACTTGAGAGGGAGTGTTAGAGATTATAGTAGATCGTGTTAAAGATTGTGTTTAATATTCCATTGTAACCCCACTGAGGATATTTATGTACTTCTCTCTTTTGAGCTCTCAAGGTTTTAGTCCTATATAAGGACCCCTAGACCTCTTGAATATCATTGCATTCCTTTTACACTTTTTAAACATGATTCCTATTCTTGGGACATATAAACCTACATTGTACTTATACCTTACATATCTTTAAGTGTTCTAGCTTTACCAATTGTTAATCGGAGCTACCTTTGGCTCTTCCAAATAAGAAAAAAGACCACGACTTTTGGATAGATAAGACACAAATTACGTCGACATGGTAGCTAGTTTGTAAAGAATGATGCAGGAGGTATTTTAAAACTACAGAAACAAACTCCGCATCTGACACTTGAAATACATAAATTCTTATGAAACCACTACAAATGACGAATTTTTTTGTTTCAATTTTTTTATAGATCTTTTGGAGGCTAGACCTGACATTTGCTAGGTTGCATCGTGGTGGTGCAGCACACTACTTTGGGAAAGGTGATGGTGACGGCGAACAGGCTTAGCCTTGGGGCTGGAGGGGGAACGATGGAGGAGAAGGGCCGGAGGAGGAGGTGGTCGGAGGAGGAGGAAGGGTTGGAGGTTGAGGAGGAGGGAGGAAGAGTGAAAGGGAGGTGGGGGCTTTTCTTCCATATATGCCCCTCTTATCTACACCATGGTTTGATCAAACCATGGTTAGGTTCAACTTATTGATATTTAAAGTAGCGAAGGTGCACAAGTGAGAGAACGACAAGAAGTTGAGGGCACAATTAACATTCTCAAAAAGTGAGGGTCATAATTGAAATTGTAATATGTCAGAGGGTCGCAACTGATAAAAATCATTTCTTTTATTTCTAGTTTTTGTATCATGGAACTCTTTTTTATCCCCCATGCTTCACCTCCCAAAGTAAAGATGGAGAATGTTACTTTAGTTGTTACTTTAGTTGTGCATTTTTTATCTATTATTTAATATTCATATTTAATATCTATCATAAATTGTTATATGCTAGAATAATTCTTTGTTATATATATGATGATGAATCTTAAATTAGAACTTAAACTATTGGAATCCAATTCATCCCATCAAGTGGCAGTATTTCGTCTCCAAATCAAAACAACAAAAACAAATACTCAAATTATTTTATATTCCTTGCTTCAGCTTATTCAACAGAGGGATAAGGAGGGATATATATAGGGCTAGCTATCGAGCCCAACTAGCCGAGTCAGGTCCTGGCTCGGGCTCAGGCTTGACAGGCACATTTGGGCTCGGGCTCGGTGAGCTCGAGCCTCTTATCAAGCCAGCTCATGCTAGATAAGGTTCGAGCCAAGTTAAGTCAAGTATGCATGTAGACCAGGCACTCCCTCTGCTTATATAGACTCCCTGCTCCTTCCGAGTTCAGCTTTGCTCGATGTAGGACTAAAATAAAGCCTCTTATCGAGCCCAAGCTCCTTATCAAGTCATCGGGCCGATCCCTTATCGAGTTATCGAGACTCGGCTCAAGCTCGTTAAGCTACTAGGTTCAAAATTCTGGTTCGGGCTCGACTTAATAGCTTGCTGAGGCAAGCTCGCGAGCCCTTATTGAGCCGAGTCCGAGCCTGGCTCATCGAGCCGTGACTCAATAGCCAGCCTTACGTAGGATATGTGATGCTCATCCCTCATTCATGTCCAGGCGGTTTGCAGTAGACATGGACATGATGTAATCATGGTGGAAATGCTAAATCATGGAATGGTTTATACCAAGATATATAAAGTCCTCTTGATGAAGATTGGCTGACTTGATTTTGTGCAACTATATTTGCTTCGCGGAAAATGATCATCTTTTCAGGAAGAAAGGTAGGCTCCTTACTCTACTTCCATACATATACGTACAGACATCTGAGCAGGTATGTGTCCATGTTATAGGAGGCCTTGCTGGAGCCCCATCAGAATGTCTCCTTTATCATCAAAGGCCTAATATACAATCGACCTCTCCCTTGTACGTTTGCATTATGTCATTGGTTCAATATTCTCTTTTTTCGAACAGTTGATCCTATTTAATCCGGCCATTTCTGCATGAGAATATTGCTCCATGTAAGCCAATGTTTTTGAAACCGAATCCAACAGCGAACCAGAAATCTTATCGAAATAGTCGAATCAGGTTTAACCATATAATCAAATCGGTTCAACTAGATTATGACGTCATCATTATTTAAAATCGGATTAAACCGGACCGGCGAGAAAAAATTGGTTGAACCGGATAATCAAACCGAAATGAATAATATATACATATTATATACTTAAATATACTTGAAATATAAATAAAATACATAGACAATGTATATTTCACATTATACATAAATTTTTTTTCCTATGCACCTTCAAATATCATACATATGATATATATATATATATATATGGGGATGGGGAAGCTGCACCCGGGGGTGTAGCTAACTAGCTGCACCCGGCTATTTTTTTTCATTGATTTTTTGTGTTTTTGAAATGAAACCTAGGGGGATTTAAATCACTATATATCACCATGATATCATACCAATTTCAACTAAATTCCACACTTCTATCATCTCCATCAAGGCTATGACATTTTAACGGTTTCAGAATTATTGAAATTGACCATATCTAGATGGGCATGCTAGGAGTGTTTGTTTTGCATGAAATTTGAAACACATATTCCGCACAATAAACTAAGTAAATCCCCCATAAGTCTCCATCAAAAAAATTAAAAATCAATGAGAAAAATACCCCGGTGTAGCTAGTTGGCTGCACCCCCCGGTGTATCTTCCCTTTTCCATATATATATATATATATATTATTTGGACCAGTTGCTTTATAAAATAACAGTAGTTTAATTATAATTATAGGCCATTACAAGTAAAAAATTAAGTTAGAATAGTTGGTTAGGAGCTTGAAATTGGTAATCAAAGTTCATAGATTCAACTCTCACTAGTAGCATTATGTTTAGATAAATAAAAAAGTTAAATGCAGTTCAACTTTGATTGAACATGGTTAAACCGAGTTAAAATAATAGGTTGAATCGGGTGGGTTATTTAAAATTTAAAATTTGAACTGAACCGATAGAAATTGGTTAATCGTACCAGTCCACGATCAATTTACCGGTCGGACCAGTCAAACCAACCAATCCGGTCCGATTTCAAAAACACCGATGTAAACACATGGATAACCACCCAAGGAACATATGAGAAAACATACGCCTTCTCTCCTTTACCAAAACTGGACGGCATCGTGAGAAATGCAACGAACAGTAGATTTGGATGAATTCGTGATTACAAGATATGCTTCCGTATCAAACTGGACCCCTTTTTTAACCCCATATGGACTTAGGGACATTAGTGGCCCACTGCTTCGAATTCCACGATGGGTCATGTATTGAGGAGGGGGAAGCATGTGCATTGCATTATATTCATTTTCTGTTTATGTTGACTTTACTTATACTTCCAAATTTTTGTCATTACCTCCTATCCTTCAAACCTTAGGTTGTATTTGATTAGTGGGTTATCTGAAGGAGAGTAATCTATTTTTATATTTTGATGTTTGGTTGAAAGGTTTAGAGTTGGGAGGGTTTGTGTAATGTGATTGTATTGAAATTTGAAAAGTAAATAGTTGTTATGATATGATTGTATTGAAATTTGAAAAAAATGGATAGTTGTTGTGATGTGATTGTATTGAAGTTTGGAATATTCAATAGAATTGAATATTTTATAATTTTTAAATGATATAATGCTATAATATATTTTTTTGATGGAGAGAGAGTGGACCCCACTAAAGGTTTAGAGATATGGGTTTTGAGAGGTAACCCCCTCAAAGTGGAGGATAACCCCCCAAACGAGCGTCCCCTTAGTTCTTTAGGGTGCATTTGGTGTGTGGGTTATCTCAGAGAGGATAATATGTTTTTGTATTTTAGTGTTTGGTTGGTGGGTTTAGAATTGGGAGATTTTGTATGATGTGATTGTATTGAAGTTTGAAAAAGTGGATAGTTATTATGATATGATTGTATTGAAATTTGAAAAAGTTGGTAGTTGTTATGATGTGGTTGTATTGAAGTTTGGAATATTGAGTAGAAGTTGAGTATTTTATGATTTTTATATGATACGATGGTATAATATATATTTTTTTGATGGAAAGGCAGTTGGCCCCACTAGTAGGTTAGAAGTATGTGTTTCGGGGGTAACTCACCCAAAGTGGAGGTAACCCCCCAACCGAACGGAAAATTGGGGATACTCTGACCTAATGCAATCTGGAAATCATCGCACTCATCGTGAACCCGATCCATTGGAGAAAATTCTTATTCTGAACTAAAGAGCTAAGGTGAGTTGAGAAGCTGTGGCAGCAAAACTCCAACTGCAATGCTTCCATATTTCTTTGTGTTTTTTGTTGTCCTTGAAAACCTCCTATGATGACCTTGCCCGCACTCCATCCTAATAAAACAAGATTTTCGAGTGTGATAAGAATAGGAGGAAGATCAACCGATCAAAATAAGGGAAGAATATGCAAAAAAAGTAAACTGGGCAATGTGAATTAACCGAGGCAAGTCTCACAATCAAACTCAAGGAGATACCCTAACCTATTCGTTAGGCATATGAATCAAATGCTAAGTTTGCATGAGGTTATATGATGTGTCTTTACATTTTTGTGTGGTTTTTGAATTTTTAATTTGTTTTTTTATTTGAGAAATTTATTTTACTCTTTTGTTATTATTGAATTTTTGATTTATACTTTAATATTAAAAAAGTAAAATATAATAATTATAATAGCTTATACAAGAAAGACGAATTATATGTGTTTTAAAGAAGATAATAGGATAAAAATAAAGGAAGTATGCCTTTAAGATTTTGGAGTTTGCAAATATTTTCTTGCAAATTTTCAAATATATAATAAAAAATAATATATAAAGATGTTATAAAAGCTAGAAAGAAATACATCGTAAATACAGACTCTTGAAAATAGAATTTTGTCTCAAAATGTGGGGATAAAATTATGATTACATATATTTATTTCCTCAAAGCATATGTCCCATTGTTCTCAAAACACTTTATGTATAAAATTTTATGGTTTTTTTAAAGCTTTCAAATATTTTATATTTTTGATAAAAGATGCAATAATTCCTTAAACAAAAAGAGGAACTTAAGCTAACTTTTTTAGATTTTTTTAGCAACAAGGTGAATAAACTAAAGATTCAAGAATACATGGGCTTTAGGGTATTTTATTGTTTCTAACAAGAAAACAATAACAAAAAATATAATTACATTCCTAATTATATATCATCATTAGGGTTCCCCATAATATTTCAATTTCTCGAAAACATTACAATTCAAACATACAAAAATAAATGAAGATTTTTACCAAATTATTACTAGAGGGCATAAAATATAATATTTTTAAAGGAGCCTTTTCAAAAAGTTGGCACATTTTATTTCTAAAATTCTACTTAAAACGACATATGGATTAATGTGAATTACACAAGATAAAAGATTTTTTCAACTTAATACTTCGTATTTAATTCCTCACTTCTCCAAAACTTCTCGAATATTGCTATATCATAGAGATAAATGTAAGGATCATAATATAACTTAAATCATTCGAAAATATTATGGGGCTAAATAGATAATCATGTTTAAAGACAAGGTTTTGTACATAAATGTTGAGTCCAAACACACTAAAAAAGTCTAGAGAATGACCCTCAAGTATTGATTGATACTTAGATGGGTATATGGGTAAAAATTCTAATGCATGTGGCGTCAAGATGAAGTGTGTGAGCCCAGAGTTTAGTGCGATTTATAGAGGCGCTGGTGTAAACCAGATAAATTTCCCTTTCACATGTGCATTACATGAGGTCCTCTTTTGGTGTTGACGTCTATATTGCATCCTTGGGTCAATCATGTAGTTTGGGGTGTAAACGGATCGAACTTGAGTGAACCTACAATTTTTAGGTTCGGTTCGTTTTTTAGTCAAACCTAAACATGTGTTTAGGTTCGGTTCATTTATTTTCGAATCAAATCTAAATTGAACTTTTTTTAATCGACACAAACCTAAGCAAATAACAAACTTGATAATCCTCTAATAAGATGGAGTGAAAAAAAAGAAATAGAAATATATATGTGTCTATAATTAGAATAAGTATTCATTCAATTTTTTCTTTGTCTAACTTTTCTTCATCTTTTGAAAAAAATAAATTAATAAGGAATCCTCTCTTTGAAAAAAGTATAATTATAATATATTTTTATATCAGTTCAAATGAGAATAAGGAATAATGTGGGGATTTGCGATAAATAAGGTTTATATTTTTCTATTGATTTGAGAATAAAGAATGGAAAATACTAGACACATAGATGATGGGTATTGTAACCACGATGTGATTGTTTATTTTGGAATAGTTTATACCAAGATAAAATATGCTTATCCCGTAAATATTCACTTATCTCCAAATAAAGTTCACTTATTAAGGGACAAAATCCACTTATATAAAAATAAGGTTTACTTATGCGAATAAGGATTTGTAAATATGCATATGTGTGTGTCTATTTATCAAGCTTTTAACGAATCGAACCTGAGCGAACCTATGATATATAGATTCGGTTCGTTTACTTAATCGAGTATTAATTTTTGTTCAGGTTCGGTTCATTTATTTCTAAATCGAATCTGAATCGAACTTTTAGCAAGTTGAACCTGAGTGAATATCGAACTTGAGAATTTTCTGACACCCCTACGTGTGGTCCGGCTGGGACCACGTAATTTCTCCTTACACTTCATATGGTAGAAGCCGATGTATCGAGTGGATGTGGTCAAACCAAATGGTAAAGTTGTTGATGTTCAATGCATCATGATGAAGTTGATCAAACAATGGTGATTTAAGCACTTAAATTAACTCAATAGGTGTCAACTCCTCAAGGCATCAACAACTGTAGAGGGCTTGATTGAGATCCAATGATGATTGCTTTTCAGCTCCTCCTCTTCTTTCTTTGTTGTCCCTCAGATCATATATTCGACGAAGGGGTGGTTCGATGAATTGACAAGAGACAAGTAGAGCTTCTCTGTTGCTGCAATTGGAATCACTAGAGATCTATAATATGGAGCTCATGCTTCGTTAACTATGCTTGTGATTATTCAGCAAGGTATGGGGGAAGTAGAACTTCTATGTCAATGTGAAAAAGGATAAATGATATGCTCAGACTAACATAGATGGAAAAAGGTAGTATAGGTTTGAGATAAAATCAAAATTGAGGGGGGGAAGAGGGAGAGATTATCTGATCGAACATGCGAGAAATAGGACGTCCAATCGAGGGAACATGGGAACGTGGTGTGAAGCAGAGGGTGTGTGGGTATGGATAGTGAAAGAAGTGAAGAGGATGAAGAGAGATTAAGGTTACATGTGGATGTAGGGAGTTGAAATATGATCTATGGGAGGTCTCGCTAGAGAAAATGTTGAAAGAGAAGGGTTTCCTAGATGATTGAAGCATAAGGCTTCAATGGATCGTAGGCTCATAGCGTAGATGTAAGATGAAGATGTAGTTCTTCGGAAACTAGAGTAGCACAAGATGTTGTTTCAGTGGGCTCTGAAGAAGCCCAGGGATCACACATGGAAGGACTATACCTTGTCATCGCTTGACATCGTCAACAACTACACTAGGGCTAAATAGAGATGCAGGTTATCTGAAACCTAATGTATATAAAAGTTGCATCATGGGATGACTAGAGGTTTATGTAGGAGTGGAACTCAAGTTGGGTTCGAGGGGAAAGCAACAAATGATGTTGGATTGTTGGGAGATGAGGGATGAGATGGGTCTTCTGGGGATGTCAGCAAGATTTGGGTGATGGTAGTTAGTGATAGTTCGGTTTGGTTTGATAGGACATTGGAAATGGTGGTTGTTACTTTGGAGGTTGCTGCAAATGAGAAAGAGAGTGGAATTCGTAGAAATGAGCAATGACTTTGTGTAGAGGTGGTGGCAGACGATGTTTTTATAGTCATTGTTGCTCATTACAAATTTGGGAGTTGGGCTACGAGACGATCAGAATCAATGAATGGAGAGCGAACATAGAGTAGAAGGGATAAAAAAGGAGGCGGTGGAGTTGCAGGGAATGTAACATAAAGGAGAAAATTGCGAGAGAAGACAAAGAAGTTGTCTTAGGTCTTCAGAGAAGAGGGGGATGAGTTGGCTGAGTGCCACATGGATAAGGGAGAAGCAAACTTGACCTTGTCAGTAGGCATTAACTATGGTCAAGGTGAGCAATTAACATGGAGGGGGCGCATCAATGTTGGAATATTGTATGTTGGTTTGATTAGCTAATGACCAAGGACATGCGTTCTTCCACTAAATTGCAAAATTAGAAAAACTTATAAATATGAAAGTTGTAGATCTCGATGATATCTTTTACTAATAAATTGAAATCAAAAGGTGTTATTTATATCTTTTTCTGTAGGCATTTTATAAGTATATAGTACATGCTTTACAATCATTTGTATTTTTTCTTGAATTTCCTTTTAATGAATTATATTTATTTTGTTTCTATATTTTTATATATTATATTATACATATGTTTTTTATTCTTATAGGGTAAGAAAAGATATATACATAACACATAATTTATGTACTAGGTATATAATAACACATTATACCTAATCTTTTTGTTATTTTTCTTAGTATTTCTAAATGTTTTATACAGTATACACATATCTCAAAAAACAACTTTCACATATGAATTAACTCCAAAAACATTGAAAGTAGTTTTGTTTGAAAGGTAAGTAAGAGTGCATTTTGAATGTCAGAGTGGTTGAATATGTGACCGTATGCAAGAAATATCTCTCTAAGAATGTTGGTTTGTTCAAAACTAGGGTTTGGATTTTGAAGTTGTACAAGAAAGTTAATATTTTTTTGGGGGATTTTTCAAGAGTTGTTGATATGTATATGTACATTATGGATGTTGTTTCATGATAAATATAGTTGATATAAATGATTTAAAATTTAGTGGAGGTTTTTACAATGTATGCATGGATGAATATGTACTTATGAGAAGATTTTATTCTTTAGTTGTCCTTCATTTTCTTGGTTGTATTTCTTGTTTATTTGTATTCTATTTTTAGTGAGAATTAGTGATTATTTCTATGCATGTATTTACAAAAATAACATGTTATTAAGATGCAAATGCAAGTATTTATTAAGGTTTTAAACTCAATTTTCATGTATTAGTTAGATAAGTCATGAGTTCATCATCTAACTATGGAAGTTATACAAAGATTTGGATCTAGAAATGTTACATGTCCTTGTCTACAATGCATTTAAAGGAAGTTCAAGATTATTCGATGATGATGGTTTATATGCCCCTTCATCATAGACACTTCTACATCCTTACTAAATATTGTGAAAAAAAGGTTAATTAGTGACCTTTAAAGTCAATTACTTCGATCTCACATGATTGCAATAATACTTTCTTGGTCGAATTCTTGGTGAGTATCTAAAATGCCAATATTATCCCTAAAGGTATTGAGTTCCTCATTTTAGATGAGGGTTTAAAAGCCCCATCCTAATGGATCTCCTCTAAGGACGAAGAGTCCCTAATACTCTATAAATCCCGGGCGATCTCTAACTTGATTTTTGGCCTTCAAATGAAAAACTACAAAATCTCCACAATAGTCGAAGTACCTTCAAAAGGAGTTACTACGAGGAGGAGAGGTCTAAGTAGATCATTCAAATCATGCAACCGGTGCCTAGAAAGTTTTGTCTGTGTGTTAGATCTACATGGAACAAGAAAGCATTTCATTTAAACCAAATGTTATGCAATTATTTTGAAAAGCGAAATGGTTGCGATATAAGTGAAGAGATCCATAGGGCAAGGACACCTAATATCATTGTTGGAAAGGAAGTAACTCAACTCCTCTTTTGATAACTCAAGTAAGAATCACAACCTTACTTTATAAGGACTTTCTATGGAATATTCTCTATTCTTTTTGGAATCACGGGTCTATTTTAATTTTGGACTCCAATCCCAACGATCTCTTTCTTAAGTTGAACTCCATCACAAACTACACATCATCTTGAGTTTATAATACTCCATTATCATTGTCTGCATTCACATCAACTTAAGTCTACGATGTTCTATCATCATTCACAAGCTTTTGTTCCAATAACTCACTGCTCTTTTGGGTATCTACTTGCCTTTGTGTGCCCTTAACGAGCATTTTTTTTTGGACACACACACGATTTAGTGTTGCATCTCTTGCTTTAGCACCACATATATCACATGACCAAATATACTATTGTCTTTTGATAAAGCAAACCACATTCATTGAATGTACATTTTCTAGTACATCATTCTACTCTTCTCGTATTACTTGTTTAGGGAAAAATATAGTATCATGACTGTTACTTAACATCATTGTTCCTCACTTCAACTTGCATGATCCTTTGCTTGCTAGTTCTATGGACTCTCCCTCATATGGCAACATGATAGTCTCATGGTTCGATCATCCCTAATGAAACAATCTCTATTTTGCGATAAGCAAAATTTGTGGCACTTTTTGGAGTTCGAAATGTTTTGTCAAACATGCAAAATTGTAAAGATCTAATATCTTTGAGATGATAAAGCTCTCTACTTTCCATCCTAACCGTACATTATTGCATGTCTAGAATTACTGAACTACTCTTTAGACCAGCTCACATGATCAAAATATGTTGAATCTAGAAACTATCATATATGCTTGTTTTCAGCCATCTTGTCTATTGGAATGTTCTCCTTTTTATAAAGCAACATTATACCGATATGATCATAAGGAGATGGAAGGGAACTTAATAAAATTAATTCTTTATTCTTTTGTTTGAATGGAGACTCTCCTTTTTCGATCTTCTCCTCATAATTAAGCTCGATCAGTGGAATCTTATTGAACTCATCTAATTGCACCTTCAACTTTGTTTGTCCAGTTATCTCATAAACCATATAGCTTCTTTTTGGATAACAATTTATTTGTCAAAGATTTGTACTTCTATCATCCATGAGCTTCTTCTAGTAGATCTTCATAGGATTATCAAAGCTGAGTACTTAATGAAGAGTATTATTCGTTATGAACCTTCCACTCTCCCTCTCTCTAGCATTTTTTCTGGTACGTAGCCAGGCGATCTTTCACAAGCCCATTTGATGTGAATATATTCCTTCACCGCCTGGTGAGTTCATTCTTTCCATTGAAGGATTCCATATAGAACGATGCATCCCTTAATGTGAAATCCATCATTAGAACTGCATAGTGTATTGCGATCTAGCTCTACCACAAATCACCCAACTCACAAATGGAGTAGATCTTCATTGATCACTCGAAAAATAATGAAATCCGAATTGATTTCTATTATTTAAAAAGATGGAGCCGAATCATCTCGATAAGCATGTTCCAATACTTTCAAAACATGTAAAACCCCACATTTGGATTTTTGTATCTCCTCCATTGGAGTCCGAATGCCCTTGATCTAAACAATTCACTGTAGCCATCGAATCTTATGCGATCAAATCCTTATCAATTGCATGGTTGACGTTCCTCCTTGCATGATCTTGCTGCTAAAGACCACTAACAGACTCATTTGGTAGCCCTCACAAATTTCTCCAGAAACAATCACCTTTACTAGATTTCGCAGCTTATCTTAGGAACGATTACTTGTTATTTCGCATCCTCTCGTCTATATCAAACTTCTTTTTGATACTAGTTCTTAAGACCAATGAATGCACAATCAACCGTCAAAAAGTCATATGAATAAGAAGGAACACGGTATAATGGTGATCCGTTACCTCTCACAACCACATAAGAAAAAAAACGAAGTGTACGTATGATTTATAAGTGGTAGGGATTACTACTTGACAACTTAAGCTTAAGCATTTTGGGTGGTTATCAACGGGTTCAATGGGGTCCGAATCCAACAAATTGTCAGGACCAGTTTTCCTCGATAACGGACCGAAGACATAAGCCCGGGACGTTACATTATTAGATGATTGTTTCCAAATCATAGTCATAGGTCATTCATTACATTCACTCAACAGTCAAGTGTTTGGATGATGACTATTTTATTACCTGAAAGATAATTTTGTGGTGTAGATCGGCCACCGTGACAACAACGGAATCAAATTAACGAGTCTATTCCTTCAACACATATAACATAAAGGGGAACCAAAAAAAGAAAGAAAATGGTCTCTACATCCTTATAAATAAGGTGCTGATCCTCCTCCATCTTTCAGCATAATAACAAAAGCACATCGCATCTACTTATTCGAATGGGTCTTATCAGATCCTTTGCAGTTCTCTTCTTTTCCCTCCTCCTCTTGTTGATGTCATCCATATGCGAATGTGGCATAGTTCTATGTAAAGAAAACGAGAGGGAAGCTCTCCTCCAATTCAGAGATGGACTCTCTTACGAAGATGATGCCATGCTCTCTTCATGGCTAGTTGAAGAAGAAGAAGACTGCTGCAGGTGGAAGGGAATTGGTTGCGACAATCGAACCGGTCACATCATCAAACTCGATCTTCATCGTGGCAATGCTAATCTAAAAGGTATGATCAGCCCGTCTTTGTCCACTTTGAAGCATTTACAGTACTTGGACTTATGTGGAGCTAATTTTGAGAGACACAACATCCCTATCTTCTTGGGCTCCTTCGAGAACCTAAGGCTTCTCAACCTCTCTAATGCTTCATTATCTGGAATGATACCTCACCAGTTTGGGAATCTCTCAGCTCTTGAATATCTGGACCTGTCTGATCAGTTCACCCATTCGTTCAGTAACAGGGAGTGGTCTGATCTATCCACTCATTTGTTCAGCAATGGGGAGTGGCTCTCCAATCTCTCATCACTCCGACACCTCGACCTGAGTTATGTGAATCTTGCAGAAGCCACTGGTCTGTTTCAAGCACTCAAGCACTCAATAAACAAGTTCCTTCGTGCTTGGGAGATCTGAAATCGCAAGGTCAAACGTGTGGCATTGCATCAATGCACCTGAACAATAACAACTTTCAAGGTATCCTTCCAGAATCATTGAAGAATTGTGAAAGTATGTCTACTCTAGATATTGGCAGCAACAAATTCACTGGCAGTATACTCAGTTGGATTTCAGGAAACATGTTACAATTGAAGCTTCTGCGGTTAAGATCGAACTCGTTTGAAGGCAGTATCCCACCTCAATTATCCGAATTGAAATCTCTCCAAGTCCTCGATTTAGCAGAGAATGATTTTTCTGGATCCATCCCTCCTACAATTGGTAACTTTACTGCCATGAAGACTGGATTTATCATGGGATTTTGGGCGTTTTGTGGTACATTAATCCTTAAAAGGAATTGGAGGTATGCTTATTTTCAAATTGTTGATGAGCAGTGTGCAAATATCTATGTATTTCTAAATATATGTGTTGAGAAAAGCAGAAGAATGTCCTTGAAATAGCAATTGTATGTGGTATAGGTATCAGTTTATGTACTGGCAATCTTCACCCTGTATTCGCAACTGATAATTCCACGATCTAGTAGTACTATTAAGGTTAAAGAGGAATGGAGTACAAATACTTTTCAATTAGTTGCTCTCCTTATGAGCATATTTGGATACACGAAGGCGTGGATCAACTATTCCCCTTACCTAACATGAGAAGTTCACAAAAGGAATAACAACTAGAGTAATGCTCGCATCTCATGGCACAAGGTATCGAAGGAGTTTTGGTTTCTAACCAAGACTCATTTGCGTAGGACTAGTATTGTAGTACTACAACAAAATTGAGCTATAGTGACGGTTTTTTCAAAATGTGTCACTAAATTGGCTGTTGTTAAATATATAACGACAATATTATTCGTTGCGAAATGAGTTTTCGTACTCAAAATTAGAAACGAATGTCATATCTATCGTTATATTATTAGCAACGGTTCATATAGTGACGTTTATCCGTTGCTATTTTTCAAAATATCAACTAATCGTCGTTATTTTTTTATTTCCACAACAGGAACATAACATGATTTTTCAAAAATTTATTGAACAATGAAAATATTTATTTCCACAATAAAAGCATGTAAATGTAAGTCTAGAAATGCATGACTGAATTGCAATTATTTAGAGTTTTTGCATTAAATATAACAATAAATAAGACCGAAGCGAAAAATGCAAATTACCCACGTAAGGGGTGATGTGCACATGCTGCTCTGGAGGCGGGGATCTTTTTATAATATTCAAAATTTCCAAGGGTATGGATGCCATTTGCCTACATTTTTAATAAACCCCTATGGTTTCCCCAATGTTCTTGATCTCGCGTTCAAAAAACCCAGCATGTTTGTTTGCTGGATTGGACTGGGTTGGGTTGGGTTGGGGTACCCTTGTGAACAGTAAACTGTACCCTTGTGAATAGTAAACTGTGAGGAGGATTGAGAGGGTTGGAAGGGGGTTGGAAGGAGGGATACACCGGTAGGGATGCAAACAGATACGGATATATCCGTATCGGATCTGTCACCGTATCCGTTTATACAGATTTTGACATCCGTATCCGTTTTAAAATGGATACGGATATGGATATCGTTTTGATATCTGCAAACATCTGTATTCGTATCCGTATACCCGTTTTAGTATATAAATATAGTCGTAGATTTATTTTTAATCATATATAACATATTTTTCTACCTCCTTTTACCATATTTATATACTTTTTTGATACAAACATATTTAGTAAATTAATATCATGTGTTTTCCATCCAATTCTTATATATTTAAGTCGATTCTATAGAGTATTTCTAACATTACTCATGTACGATCAATATCTGTTTTACATCCGTATCCGTTTTTTAAGGATATGGTAAGATAGTTTTAATATCCGTCAATATCCGTATCCGCATCCGTATTCGTATTAAAAAACGGATAAGGGTATGGTAATACCTATATCTGTATTCGTATCCGACCGTTTGCATCCCTATACACCGGTATGCCCCAACCCAATCCAATCCAACCCATTAACCAAACAGGCCCAGGGTGCAGGAGGAGGTGCGCCACCACCCCTCTCGTTTCTATCTCTTCTTGCACACCGGCGGGCGGTTGACCGGCGGAGTGGCGGCACCTACGCGGCCGTGGTGGAGGACCAACCGCGTGCGGAGGAGTTCTTGGCAAACGAAGGAGCACGGGGCACTGCGTCGACAGGCTGAGGAGGAGGGCAACACATGCCCTCCAGGTGGCGCAGCTGCTAGAGGCTTAGCGCGGCACGGGCTTGCAGATCTGGAAGATGCAGCTCCACCCTAGGCGGAGGAGGGGTGGCGGGAGTGAGGCTATGGCGTTGGTCGTCGATGGCTGTGATGGAGGAGGGGGTGATGGCGGGTCGTGGCTGAAGCGGTATGGGTGAATGCGCACGGATGGAGGCGGCAGTAGTGGACACCGTAGGTGGTTGGAGGTCGGTGCCTGGTGCCTTTTTTTTGTAAAATAGTAACATAACAAAAAAATTATATTTTTTATATTCAAATTTTTAAATTTTTCCTGTAAAACAAATGTTAAAAAAATGTTCTTTTTTATTTTTTATTCAGTATCAACACATGAGGATACGAGCACAACGGCTCAATCCAAGACATTTCGAAAACGGAAAAATGTGAGTGGGTGCGGATCTGGCGAAGCAGGAGATAGATCCAGAGATCGGAGGCGTGTGGTTGCGTGAGATAGAATGTGAAATGTAGGGATCGGAAAATGAGATGGAAATCGATTGTCGGATCATATGTCAAATGTGAGATCGGATAAAAAATGGTGATGAAGACTATAGATCTAAAATCTGCAATGAAGTTGAAAATGAAAATTGTATTGCGATTATTCTAGAGAAACGAGATAAAAGTTGGATCTAACTTGAGGGAGCGGGCGTCGTGATGGCGTGGACAATAACTGATCCGCTATCACCGGACAACTCGGGAGCTGGGCTCCTCTATCAACCGACGGAATTTTTGGGATTGAGGCTCCTTCTCCACCAAAGATTGATCAAGAGCAAATGAGGGAGGAGGAGCTCAATAAAAAAAGAAAAATCAAAAAGGAAAAATTACAAATAAGGAATGTGTTTAGTGGTTACTTAATAAATAAAACTAAATAAATAATTAATTAATTGAAAACGAAATTCTTAATTAAAGAAAATAAATAAAATAATTAATTTACAAGTTTTAAATAACCACCTTAATGGTGGTTATTTAAGGTATCAAATTAAATTTTATATATATGGTAGGTTTTCAAATCAAATAATTAAATAAAATAAATAAATGAAATTTTTTTAGTTATATTAATTTAGTTGATTAATGCTAAATATTAATTTTTTTGGTGATTTTTTATATAAGAAAATTAGTTATATAAAAGTAATATATACATATAGTATAAACATATATACAAATAAGGAAATTATTTTTTTAATTTTTTTAAAATTTATTTTTTTAGTTTTTATTAATGAAGAAAAATATTTACAATTATTTACATTATGTATAAAATAAATATGAACAAATATGTACAATAAATAAATGGTGAGATTGTAAAAACCACCCCAGAAAACTGACTTTCAAATGTAACTCCAAAAATTATGAAACTATGGCCATTTTAAAGGTAATTAAATTTATAGTATAATGGAAGTAATTTTGATTCAATTTGAGTTCTTACAGAGCCAGAATTGTTCTTTCAATTATCACTTTACGGCTTTTTCTGAGTGTGGTTACTTTTACACTATACATAGTTTTACTTTGCAATTATTTTTATTACTTACAAAATATTTTTATTTACAATTTCTATTTAGAGAAATATTTAATTTGAAGTCAATTTGTATATAAATAAAATAGTGTAAGTTTTGTACGAATATACAAAGAAAATATTTACAAATTATTTTTGGATTTTTTGATTAAAGACCATATCTCCCCCTACTTTATTTATAGTCGATCAGGTCAAGTCTTGATCTTCTCTTGTTGATTTTATTTCATAAATACATCCTTTGTTTTTTTTCTTTTCTTTTCTTTTTCTTTTCTTCTTTATTCTTTTATTTGAATATAAAAAGTGTTAAAAATGCATATTTAATAAATGCACGCAAAATGATAATTTCATGAAATTAGTGGATATTTACATGTATTTGACTACGGAAATAAAGCTAAAATAAAAGAATAAAGACGGTGAATCGTGGATTCGTCAATCAACTATTCCCCTTACCTAACATGAGAAGTTCGCAAAAGAAATAACTAGAGTAATGCTCGCATCTCATGGCAAAAGGTATCGAAGGAGGTTTGGTTTCTAACCAAGACTCATTTGCATAGGGCTAGTATTGTAGTTGATGAAACCATCTTTCATTCAATTGAGTTAATTGCATTAGCAAACACACACAAATGTGTCATGACATCACATTCTCGTAAATACAAGTATGCATCTAATAAGCGCAAATTAACACTAAAAAATACATAAAAATACGCAAAGAAGAATCCAAAAATTAATAAAGAAGAGGACAATTAATATGTGTGTCATTTTAGGACCATCGCCCAAAGATCGATGCCGTAGGTTTTGGTTGACTCAATAAAAGTAGGAAAAATAAGAAAACTTGTAAAACCATACAAATTTTATACAGAACACAACTTCATACACCTATATAGATACGTACATACATACAAATTGATGTATCTATTTTTATATAACTCCAATCAACCTAATTCTGTTGTTTTATTTCCATAAACATGTTTAAAAAATACAAAAATATCATAAATAGTAGCATGCCCATTTGACAACAAGTACCATAACCTAATCTCCGATGTGCATGCATTCTGGGATTTTATATTCTGGGATTTTTTATCTTATGCATATGAACTCCAATTTATTCTTACTTACCTAAAAGTACTCTAAATCGTAAAAGTGCTTGGAATATACCAAGATTCATCTGCAAGAAGTCAATTTGGGACCTAATCTACAACTGTTTATAAATTGTACAAGTTTTACTGAGCACTTATGGGCTCTATTTCATTTGATTTCAATTATATTTTTTATTTGTATATGTTATTTTCTATTATAGATATAAAACTAAATAAAAATTACAAAACCAAAAAGTTATAAAAAGGACCACAAATCATAGGTATCTTTGACTTGATAAAAACATTCCTGGTTTTCTAATGAACATCTCGCATAGCTAAAAATCAACGTAAATATGAATGGACACCTATTAGATGTAATAAAAATATGATGTGAACCCTTTATTAATAGGAAATTAAAAATAAAAATGATAAAAGAGAGAAAAAAAATCAAGTCAATTATACCTATAATTCAGGTTTCTATTGTCTATCTCTCGTTCTAGGTCGATTTTATAAAACGTTCCTTTTAAAAGTTGTAGATCTTAAAACTTTGAACAAAATACATGTGTTTGAGTTTTTTAATCCAACATCGTTTACTAATTTTAAAGAATTTTACAAAATTTGCATTTTTGGATTTTTGCATCTTCTTCATCCGGACACCTAAATCAGGTGCTTTATGTGAGGATTTGGGTCAGATTCGCCCGCGATTTCACCCTTGCTACACCTCTTCAAGTCGAGCTCCATCCACCAACCAACTAGTATGTGTACCCCTTTTTAATTAAACCACTCCTCAAACATTGTTGTCATGGTTTGACCCCTTTAAAAAGTCATCCAAAGCTCGGTATAGAAGTCATCTTCTCCGACAGCCAAGAAACCACCCCCTTCTCTGGCGAGCCTTGGGGTTTGTTTGGTTACTGGGTTGAGCTAGGTTGGGCTGGGTCGGGGTATCATCCTGTGAATAGTAGTTGTTTGGAGGGTTGTGATGGTTGGAATGATAATTTTGATGTGATGTGATATTTATTATGTGTTATATTATCTTTTTTAATGATTATAATATATTTTTTATGTTGATAAGTATATTTGAACAAGGTAAAAAAGCATTATACCAAAGAAATTGTAAGGTTAATAGAAGCAATCCCAACCCATGAATGCAGGGTTGGAGCTAGAGGTATGCCAGGGTACCCTGGGTTTGGTGGTGTGACACACACATTGTGGAATAACCTAGAGGGCGAGGAGATTTCCTGGGAACATGGGCAAGGTCCTAAGCATCATATCGAGTTCTACAACACAACCAAGCTTTAGTTACATCTTCCTTCTTCGCATGCAGCCAAGCTTGCACCTCTTGGTTCCAAGAGATTCGCGACATTGTCAAGTAGCGCCCGAACTCATCAAAGAGTGATTTCGGGTTCTAAATGTTGGTCCAAACCAACTTTTCTTATCGATGTTTTATGCTCTCGAGCACCCACATTTTTCGATGAATTCCTTCAATTTCACTGGTAGTAGATTACGAGTGATTTTCTTTAGTTTTTGTTCATCAAGTTGATATCAAATCAAAGTCATTTAGGTCATTCCTTTGGATGGCCAAAACGAGCTTTGGACCTCCGTTCAAACTCAACTATCATACGTTATGGTTTATTGACTATATTAGCACAAGCCATTGTTGGTGGTAGTCAATTGCTGACAAAGCCACAAAACTGTTGTGACTACCTACTGAAAACCATTGATAAAAAATCTTTCAACTAAAGCATTGTCGATGCTTTTTGGATCGACGTCAATGAATTTTCTATTCCACAAATACTAGCATTATTTATTGGCAGTTCTTGAACCGCAAACATTGAAGGTATCCTCGGTAGTTATTACCATTGCCGACAAAGATCCATATCGTTGGCATGTGTTGAACATGAATCGATCAAGAGTTCCTAATAAGGGCGGAATCATAATCGTTGTGTTGACCAATCTCTAATTCAAACAACAATTAACTCACTGATAGATAGATAGATATGTGATCAATAAAGTGAAGTGCAAGTAAAATTTTATTAAAACTCTACATTAGATGTGTATAGTTGTAAGTAGTGTAGAGATCGAAGTTCTTAAATTTTGCTAGCATTTGTGGAATAGAAAATTCCACAAATCATGGAGAAAGTGATTTCTAGGTTAAAATTATTAATAATTATCTCTGATTAATAGTGATTATTTTTGTATTTTTCTTGCTTTTTTCTTATTTTATATGGGTTTTTGATTATATTTAGTTTACATGATTTTTAATTATTTATAATTTTTACATTTTTAGTTTAAATTTTATATTTTTTTTTGCAAATTTTTATTCCTTTTTTATAATAAGATATATAACTATATATAATAATATAGGTATTATAGATAGGGGTTGATGGGGTTGTCCCTTGGGGGCAGCCAACATGGCTGCCCCGCCTCATTTTTGGGCAATTTTTTTTATTTTTTTAAAAAATATCGTCATGTATATTCATCCCTATATCCCTCGTATATGTCATTCGAATTTCGTCAGAAACGGAGACTCTTACGGCCTCCATACAGACAAGGTCGATTTATGAAATCATGCGACCGTTAAAAAAATGGCGTCTGGATGGAGGCTATAGGAGTCTTTGTTTCTGACGAAATTCGAATGACATATAGGAGGGATATGGGGATGAATATACATGGTGATATTTTTCCAAAAAAAATAAATTTTTTTGCGAAAAATGGGGTGGGGGCAGCCATGTTGGCTACCCCTAAGGTTCAGCCCCATTTTTCCCTTATAGATATTATAGATATTATAAGTAGGGTTAAATGGGGTTGTCCCCGCCTATTTTCAGGTTTTTTAATTTTTTTTGAAAAATATCACCATGTATATTCATCTATATATCCCTCCTATATGCCATTCAAATTTCGTCAGAAACAGAGACTCATATGCCCTCCATCTAGAATATAATTGTTATACTATCCATATTACCTATATATTTTTTAGGGATATTTACGCCCATAACCCTGAGTAATTTTATAATTACCCCAAGTACCCAAGATAATCACGAATTACATCCAGAACCCTCAATAAATGTTCTGTTTTACGCACATAACCTTCTGTTAGTTTAGTCCATTAACTCAACCATATGGGTGAGTTAATCTAACCAATACAAGATCTAACGGTTCGGATTAATCAAACTTAAAAAAATGTAGGAGGGAGGATGCTGGCTATGGGAGGGGGGCCTTGCGGTTCATCGTCCTCTCCATCTCCATCTTCATCCTCATAGTACTTGTCATCGACACCGCTGTCGGCGTAGCCCTCCATCACAGATCCGGTGACGATAACAACAATGTCGGCTCCGCGTCTTTCTCTTCCCTATCCAACGCCATCAAGCTGGTGTGCTCTCTTACCCTCCACCTAGATACCTGCTTCGCCAGCATTTCCTCCTCCGCCGCAGCTAACTCCACAGACCCACAAGACCTCTTCAGCCTCTCCCTCCGCGTAGCCATCGCCAGCCTCTGTGGCGTCGCCGATCTACCTCAAAAGCTATCCTCCGGTGTCAACGATACCCGCCTCAAGGAGGCCCTCCAGAACTGCTACGAGCAGATCTAGGACTCCATCGATATCCTGAACAACACCCTCATCTCCGTGCAAAAAGGGGGGAGGGTGTTGAAGCAGAACATGTTCGACGAGCTGGGGGGGGTCGAGCAGGGGCAGGACCGCCTGCGGGAGGAGGCTGAGGAGGTGTCGCGGTTCTCGAATGCGGACGAGGCACTCGCGCCACCGTTGGTTGCGGGTCGCAACCTTGGCCGACTCAGAGGAGGGCCATGGCAGATCGGCGAGGCCGTGGCGCGGTCTGGAGCGGTCGGACGCCGCTTGGAGGATACGGCCGCGACGATAGGCGGTCGGCGTGCGGGCGAGCAGGCGGCCGTCGAGCAGGGGCAGGGCCGAGTGGGGGGGTGTCGAGCAGGGGCAGGGCCAGGTGGGGGTGTCGAGCAGGGGCAGGGCCGGGGTGTTGTGGGGGTGTTTCTTCTAGGAGGAACTCAGTTCGGTGGGGGTCGGGGGTGGCTTCGAGGAGCTAGGCGTGAGGGGTTCCCCGGCCGATGGGCTCGGTTATGGGGCTTCAACGAGGAACAGGGAGGGCGGCGGCTCGGCAGGCGGGTCTCGGGGAGGGGGTCTTCTAGGAGGAAGTCGGTGGGGGCGGGGCGGGAGATGAGCGCGGGGGGGCTCCTGATGGTGGGGCTCGAGGGCGGGGGCTCGAGCAGGGGGGAGGCTCCAGGACGGGGGTGTGCAGCTCGCTCCTCGGCGGCGGGGCTCCAGGGCGGGGGGTGCAGCTCGCTCCTCGGCGGCAGGGCTTAGGGGGGTGCAGCTGCCCATGGGCGAGCAGGAGGGCTTGGAGCTTCACATGCAGGAGGCGGAGAGGCAACTTGCCAGGGACGAGTGGGAGGACATGAGGTTTCAGGGGAGGAGAGGCATCATTTTGATCAATAAATGGCATTATGCTATAAATATGATATCTTTTGAAGGGTAAAATGGTCAATATATAAGTTCTTCCGTCAACTTAACGGAAAATTAAGACGGAACTTGACTCAGGGTTACGTCATGTAAAGGTTAAGCATTATTCTGTAATTCGTGATTATCTTGGGTACCTGGGGTAATTATGGAATTACTCAGGGTTATATGTGTAAATATCCCTATTTTTTATAACATTTATAATACATGTATCATCATACATAATTATATGTCTTACTTTAGAAACTAAAAAGAATTTAAATTTTGTAAAATTAAAAAGAAAATATAAAACAAAAATATAAAAATATAAAAATAATATAATTAAAAGCTATAAAAACTAGGTATAATTAAAAACCCGCATAAAAAAGAAAAAATAATAAGAAAGTACAAAAATTATTATTATTATGAAATAATTATTAATAATTATTACATGTACACTGTTTGCTCCACGTGTTTGATCTCTACATTACTTACATCTATACACATTTATTGTAGAGCTATAACAAATTTTAACTCACACTCGCATTTGTTGATTTATAATCTATTCACATGTGGGTTATCTGTTGATTGAGAGATTATTGGTCACGTAGTAATTGGTAAATGTGTTTGATTAGCAAACCGGTGCAAAACTTTTCTATCACCCATTAATGCAATAAAAGATATTGTTTGTTCATCCGAACTAAATGTTTGCCTTTTCACTTAATTAAAAGTCCCTCTACATAATTAGGGTTATACCATGGTCATCTTGAATACCATGCAAATGCTAAGATCGAGGATGCAACTGATAGCATCATATGATATTTGTGATTCATGTCTAGTTTGAGAAAGAGATGAAAATCTTTCTCTAAAAAATGATTTCTGACTAACCTCTTTGATGCATGCCCTCTGCATAAGATAAAAGATCAAGTGGTGTCAGAATAGTTATGTCAAAAGTGTTGACTTGACAAGGTCGAGATAAATTGAGACTTGAGTCGTAAATGTCATGTTCATACATACATCATTTGACATGAGACGGATGTACATCTTTGTATCCAAGTATTTGTATTAGACAGACCATTAGGTTGAAGACCTAGCCAAGGTCCATTAACTGACGCGTTGGTGCGTATATAAGGACATATGAGATGTGTGATATCTAAAAGAGATCATACATTTTCATACTTGATGAACTGGAGACAAAGTTCACTCGTGAGATATTTAAAGTCAAACAGAATTTCTTTGTATGATCTTCTTATTATGAAATAAGACATGAATCCAAAAATATTAATATAAACTTTTAAAAAGTGTACAATTAAAGAGTACTGTTGTCTTTTTCCGACTCAGACAATAGTACTTTATTTCCTTGTTATGCAAGTCAAACATTACTTTATTTCTTTTTTTTATTTTGGCAACCTTATGGCTTATGTGATTCTGATTCAAGGATCTGTTGATTTCAACATCACGGAAATATCTTTTATTAATATTGTAAGTGTTAGGAGATTTCTGTTATTCATAAGACAATATGTATCTATTAGTTAAATATTCATTTCTGAATTATAATTTATCCATTTCCATATCAATATCCATACTTTTAAGATTATAATTTCTAATTTTCAATATCAACAATACATATTACCATATCCATATTCGGATTTGAAAATAGATAGAAAATAATAAAACTTCTATCTATATTCGTATCCATATGTTTGCATCCTGCTTATACTCCACGTTCAGCTGATTCAGTCATTCCAACTCTAATAGTATTATTAATTAATTGGCTATGTTCTTTAAAAAATCATGTGGTCATTCAGTAGCAGGATACATGATAAGGATAAATTAATATGTTGTATCCTTCATTTCTACTCGTTTGCAGGGATAAAAATCTATATGATAAGGTGGCTTAGATAGTAGTTATGTGCAATTCTCTGTTCGGTTGGCAATGTAAGAACTCGGGATATGGGATACAAGTTAGGTACTTTTGTTGTGTGTCTTTGTAGTCCACCTTTCCCTGCAATATGAATTCGATAATGGAAAAATGACAAATGTCATCAAGAAAATATACATTGCTGGATCCGTAGCAGGAAGATTTTATTGTTAGTTGTTCATTTCATACATGTCTACAATTGACATAGCACACAAGAAATTGATTGGAATATGACACCACCACATCGACCTATAAGAAAAACTGAAGGACAATGTGCTTATCACATATCAGTTCGTCGATCTTAATTGAAGCGGATGTTGATTGGCCTGTAAGATGTAGAAGTAACCACTCCTCTTTGAGTAGACTTTCTTTTTCCTCTAAACACTCTAGTCGATAGTCATGTAATGATTCTGAGACCCTGCGATGCAATGAAATGTATTCCAGAGCTGTGATGTAATGAAATCTATAACTCTCACAGCAATCCCAAAGAAATCATATACAATATGTCACAGTTTTTTATGAAGCAATGAAATCCACAGCTCCCAAATCCATCCAAATGAAATTACATACAAAATATCACATAGTACTGTAATGCAATAAAATCCACAAATCCCCAAATTCATCCAACTGAAATAGCAAACAAAATATCACAGTGATGTGATTCAGAGAACTCCATCCAAAATCGATCCCAACGACATCTCATTTATGTTATGCAACACATAGTTATATCATGCATTGAAATCCCATTTTAAGTGAAACCACAACTCCCAAAGTCCACCTCCCAAATGCAATGAAAGCACAGCTCCCACAAATGGATATTCAATGAATTGCACAGGCCCTAGATCCACCTCTCAAATCCATCTCACATAAGGCATGCACAAGATATCGCAGGATTGTGATGAAATACCGTTTTGTGATGCAATGAAATCACAAAGCTCACTGATGCAATGAAATGATACCAATTACCGTGGAAAAACAAAAATACAAATGCGTCGCAGTTATAATGTTTGATTGCTACAATGAGATCTCCAACTACCAACAGTTCGATGAAGCAATCAACCCCTCATTCACCGTAGGGAGGAAGCCATGTTTGGGGCATATCATTCTTCCATTACGATTGGTTCCATTCTATCAAACGAGCAACAAAAGCGCTGAACCAAAAGGACAGCGGTAGTCTACAGATAGGCTAAACAAAACCAAGAGGAAACACCACCAACTTGCATAAGATGCCAAGAGTAAGGCCAGGTCTACGCAGCTCCCGCATGCTATCGGAGCACACAGCAACATCAGGTTCCTCACAAGGACAAGCATGAGAGCAGAGGAAGCTCCGCCCCAACCCGAGCAATGGCATGGGGAAAGAACTGATGGCTTGAGATGGGAGGTGAGGGAACTGGGAAGAACGGATGGCGGGAGATGGGAGGAGAGAGAAGGCGTTGACACCAAGGGTGCCGGTTGGGAAACTCCGCCCTAACCCGAGCAAATCTGAGCCTTCGAGATGTCCCTGATACAATCCCTTGGTGGCAAAAATGCAGGCTGGAGTGGGATAGAGGCCCTCTATCCCGCTACCGAACACCCCCTAAGGGAAATGTTATCAGTTGTTTTGATCAAGGCTCTAAATGTCGGTTTCGATCACCATTTCGGTATCGACCAAAACAGAATTTCGGTGGAATTTCGACCGGAATTTCGGTCATTTTTTGTACTAGGACCCCCATATTTCGGTCATTTCGATCGGATTTCGATTTCGACTGGATATCGATATTCGACATAAACTCAACCGAATTTCGCTGAAATTTGAGGCCTTGGTTTTGATTATTATTGTTAGAGTATATTATTACAGCTCCACTCTTTACTATTCTTATATAGGTTGCTACATAAGAGGCTTAAGATAAGAAAGTAGGGCTGATGGGATCAAAACATCTTATACACATGTTCTACGCATGCGCATACATCTTATACACACAAAACATCAACTTTTGAGATACACTCAAGTACCGTACACAAGCAACAATAATTGTACAAGGAGAATAACGGACCAACTATGATGACCATAGAAAGCTAATTGATGATCAAAGGGACAGTATACCTATTGCGTACTGAAAGCCATTCCATTCCATCTAAGTGCAAGATTCAACAAAAAAATAACAGATTACATGATACATGAGAACGTTGGAGCAAACAGAAAATAAAAGCTGCCAATCATTTGTCAACTTCCATTGCTTGGGTAGCCTTGGCCTTCGCCACATCCGTCAACTTCGTCTTCACCTTCTTCTTCCCAACTTTAAATCCACCGGATTTCCTTCTCTTTTTCTCTGCACCATCAACCTAATCCACACCACAAAGGAGACATTAAACTTTTGCAACCAAGAACACAAAAATATTTATCCAAGAACACAAAAATATTTATCGTAAGCCGTTTGCAAAGAGAAAAATGAAAATTTCATCCTGATCACTAAGACAGTGACGCTTGAGGGTAGAGGAGGAAAAAGGCGTTGAATGGGACATAGACACCAATTAGATAAAATCCTTACTAAACACATATCTAATTCAAGCATAACTTAGGGGAATTATATTTAATCCGCATTCTCTAAAATATCATCAGCATAAAAATAATCAGATCTTTCAACATGGATTTGAGCAAGAATCCATGCAGCCAACCCTAGTTAAAGGAGAAGTCTTCGCCATTCTCTAAAATATCAATGAGATGACAATAATTGAAGTGGAACAGCCCGAGCCCAGCCAGAGATCTAGCCCAAAAGACTCGAAACAATCAAGGTTCATAATTTGACAGGTTATTCAAATTTTGGGCCAAAATCAATGTTGGGGCCAGGCGCAGCAGAGGCCCAAGAAGACAATGTATGACCCACGGGCCTACATTACTTTAAGAAGAAAAACTTTTTTAAAGTCTAGCTTAACCCATCACCAGATGCAAATATTTTCAAAAAATAATCTTCAAATCTGACCCAACCAGGGACACGATCAGAGTTCAGCAGCATGTCACACTGATTCGTAAAAAAATATCCTTAAAAAAAGTAGGCCGAAATGTCCACAAGCTCTTTTTTTAATCAAAAAAAGGGGGAACACTCCGAAGGTGTCCGTTCCCATATTAAACTATAATAATAAGTATGTACAACTGTAAAAATTCACGTCTCGAGAAGAGATCTGGCAAGATGAACTACATTGTCTACATAAAATCCGTCCCTACGGAAGATGATGCCATTTTGTGACAGCCAGTCGTGGCAATCAGGTGCAAAAGCTCTACCATGGGTCTGAAATTTGAATTGATTGGCAATAAGAGAGGTCCAAAATCCAGCGTGAGAGGTGAGATCCACCCACTGAACACTCATATCCTGCCAGATGTGCCGAACGTGGATGCAGGAGTAGAAAAGATGGTCCAAATCCTCCACTGCGGTGTCGCACATTGTGCAAGATGTGTCACTCGCAGGATAGAGCATCAATCTTTTGGCCTTTGTAAGTAATCGATTGAGCCTGTGAAGCCCAAGGAAAATCTTGATATTGTTAGGCGTTCTCAGAGTTCAAATCATGTTGCATTTCCCCTCCATATTACCCGGAATTGATCCACTCCAAGTCATCAGAACCTTGTACGCCTTCTTGACATAGAAGAAGCGATCATGCCATGTCCAGTGGTCCCGTCCCTCGCTCGGCAATGTGCCTACACTATCCTCCGTCAACTGTAGTAACTCTCTGAAACAATGATCGAACAATGGGGAGGAGAAACGCAGCATCCATTGCCCATCCACCCACACATACTTGACCAGCAATTCCTGGTCCTCTGCAATCATAAACACGCGAGGGACATGCACCTGCAACCGCCTATTCTTGGTCCAGTTATCCTGCCATAAGCGAATAGACTCTTTGTTGCCCATCATTGGGTGTCAATGCTCCGACAGCTTATGAATTGCCGAACAAATCCCCTTCCAAAACGCAGAGGAGCGATGCTGAAGGGACAAATCCACCATCGATTGTGCACGGATATCATAAATATCCCAAAGGAGTCTACAAATGAGATCCTCTCCCTTGCTCCACACCCTTGACGCCTTCTCCATCAGAAGAGCCTTATTCATCTTCTCCAGTCTGAGGACCCCAAGTACCCCATGTTCCTTAGCCGGGTAACCAGTTCCCAATTCACCAGGTGAACACCTCTCGACTGCCCACTAGACGAGCTCCAGAAGGACCGGTGCATAATGTCTCCATCCGCTTCCTAATCCCCACAGATAGGTTCGTGAAGAGATGAAAAGATGGGAATCACCATCAACACTGCCTTCAATTCAAGAGCACGAGTCTCCCCCCTCGAGAGAAGCAAGCAGCCTTATGAGGCCTCAATACTGCCTTCCACCATGATAAATTCCGTTACAGCTTCTCAATGTCTGGCATCCAATCTGACTGCCTCAAGCGGCTGCAAGTCAGGGGCAGTCCAAGGTAAGAGATCGTGAGGGCACCCCCTCATTAAATCAATGACCCGTCGCAATCCTCAACATCTGACTCTGAGAACTAAAAGGGCACAAAGGTTGACTTGGCCTTATTCATCGTCATTCCGAAAAGCTCCCCAAAAATGTCCAGCACAATACTCAAGCCCTGACCTCCTCACAACCGTCCTCGACGAAAAAAGTGTATCATTAGCATACTAAAGCAGGGGAAGAGAGATTTCCCCCATGGAATATCCAGCCAACCCCCCACGCAGAATCACCTTGACGGTCATAATAGCTAGGAGGTCAGCCAGAATCACAAATAACAAACGAGCCAAGGGGCACCCCTGACAAACACCCTTTTGTTATTGGAAGAAACCCCCCACAGGTTGGCCTAGATCAAGACCAAAAAGGAGGGCGTCGTTATACATCTCTTCATCCAAGTAATCCAAGTTTCAGGAAATCTACATTTCGCCAGACCGGACCAAAGGAAAGATCAATCAACACAATCGTAGGCCTTAGAGAAACCAACCTTCCACAAAACACCTGTCGCGCCCCTGCTCTTCCAATCCCAACCATCTCAAAAGTCATAACCACACTATCAGTCTTTAATCTGTTCGGGATGAAAGCAATCTGGACTGATGCAATAAGGTCTCCCAAGACAAGACTCAAACGAATTGTCAAAACCTTCACCACCATCAGGTAAACGGCATTGGAGACAGTAGTAAGGCGAAATTCTTCAATTTTGTCCGCTCCCACCTTCTTGGGAAGGAGAGATAGTAGGGCTTTGTTGATCCTATCAAAGCCATGATTTCCTTTCGCAAACTCATCCAACACCTCAAACAGATAGTGGATCATCCTAAAATTACTTGAAGAAATAAATCGGGAAGCCATCGAGAGATGGCGCCCCATTTGCATTTAACTCCCAAACCACCATCCTAAGCTCATCTAAACGAAAATCTCTAGTGAGGTCAGTCTGATGTATGGAGGAAAGGGAAGAAGCTCCCCACCCAAGCCACCGCCACTCTTTGCTAGCAGAACGACGAGAAAAGCGATAGAAGAAGTCCACAGTCACCATGCCTACCTTGCGGTCTCCCTCGACCCAGATCCCGTCAACGGAGATGGCATGAATGAAGTTGCAAGCTGCGACGACGCCTCTCATTAGCCACAACATGGAAGAACTCCGTGTTCATGCCACCCTCCTAGATCCATTGTTGCCTAGATCTCTGCCTCCACTCTATCTCTTGCTTTCTTTCCTTGTCCACCAGCACATGTTGGCCGACCTACCTCTCAAGCAACTCCAATGGTGAAAGATCACAATTGTCCTCGATAGGGTCAAAGTCAGAGACCACGAACTATGTCGCATTTACGCCGCTCTCTACTGCTCAGTTGTGTAGAAATATGCAGGGAATACATTTGTTGCACATGTCTAAGTGGATAATACGTTGCTTTTGGCATCAAGTTTTGGGAAACCTTAGACGTGTGCAAAAATATGCGCAGTTGAGGTGAAGGTATCTCAATGGATAATGCTGGTGAGACACCGATAAAAGATAAAAAGATATAAACTCATTTAAAAGGAAGTTGATCAGATAGTAATTTAGTTTAAAGGTGTGGGAAGTTGTAAGAAAAGCATTCAAAAAAGGTTGCTAAAAAATTTACTGCAAGAGAACTATATAAAAATGACGACAATCTATAGATCTTCTTGGAAACAACATATCTTAAACAGGACACAAGCATTTACTTTTAAAAAATGATATTGCATTTGTTTAATCATACAATCATGATCCAAACCAGAACTTCTTGGAAACAACATATCCACAGATCTTAAATAGGAAAAGGCATGGTGGTTGATGATATTAAATACAGAACTTCCCAATAAAATCATATCCCAAATTTGTAGATAATTAAACTAGCCCTCAATGACAGAATGGTAATCCCCTAGTGGATTGAACCTCAGCAACACAATTGGTGTGGACGGGAACCTAGGTTAGAGGTGCTGAGACTTGGGGGCTGAATTAGGTTCTTCTTGCTAAATGGGTGCCTTGCTCTGTCATCTGGTGCAAGGGATCTATGGATTTCAGCAGGTTTGTGCATTAGATGGTATTTGTTTGTTCACTGTTCAGCTTTTGGAGAAGAATCCGATGCCTTACTGGATGTCACACCATCATTCATCATACCCAAGGTTTTAAAAAGAGAGAGGCAGATCAAAGCAGCTTCCTACAACCAAGGCGAGGCATAATCCTCGATTCCCATAAAGAGAAATTAAATTGACAAAGTTATATGCTTGTATAGGTATACAATTACAAAGAATACATATTCATGTCTTTTCAATTAAGTAAGGGGTTGAAAGTTTACTATTTTTATTGCTCTACCAATTCTTAAGTTACAAGAGACTTCGGATCAAAAGTTTAGGCATTTACATTAAATTGTCTACATCCAATACTATAATATTGACTCGGGGTTGCATAGATAACCTCTAGTTAGAATTAATTTGAAGTATTACTTATTTTGTTGATAAAAAATGATTTATTGGCGTTCTAAGTATATAAAGAGTTCATATCCCCTTATGATTTTACCCAACAAAAAGGGTACTTTAAATATATCACACTCAAGCAATCACATAATATTATCTTTAATATAAAAAAATTGGGCAAAGCCTTCTCCCACTTTAAGCAGGTTCGGCTACATGGATTCTTGCTCAAATCCATGTTGAAAGATCCAACTATTTTTACGATGGTTGTCGGCTACCTAACGCAAACCCCCACAAGGGGGGATTTGAACCCCGATCTTTTGGGTGGTAGACACGTTGCACTACCAGCAGACCATTAGAGTGGGTGCAAAAAAATCAAATTCCAACCACTAACAAAAGAATGATCCAATAAACTATAAATTTTTATTAATATTCTAAAGATTCGTTCAACAACTTACTATTCTAAAAAAGATTTTTCTTATAGCCTCACCGCAACACGTCCTAAGTACCGCCTCAGACAATAGAGGTCCAAGCCTTACTAAAGCAGTCTGAAGCTGGAGTTTGTGGCTATATTCCCTCAAAACTGCCTCTAGGCCTAAGCCTTATCACCTCAAGGTGGGTTTTATAAACATGATGAGACCTATTCTACGATACTAAAACCTATTCAAGCTCTGATTGGAAATGGGGTGCTTTCTGACCTTTCTCTAAGACATGATTGTAATCTTTGAGGTTGAATCGAGACATGCTGGAGGCACATGAAAATGATACTTGGGTGTTTGGTTTTAAATCTGATTTCTTGGAAGAGTTGCTACAGGGCTTCTTAAGGTTGATGGAGGTTATTAGCATGACTGTAAAGCCATTGGAAGGATGGGATCATTGGACTCGGTTTAATGGTATGTTCTCAGTCAATGTGGCTTATAAAGCATTGGGTATTTTTTGGTGTTCGGTCTAAATTACTTGACCATGTATTGCATATTAATTTGGGAGTACAAGGGGCCATTAAGACCGAAGGTCTTCTTATGGCTTCTTAGAAGAGGAACAATACGACCAAGGTGCATCGCGTTGCATTGATTCAGAAAATTTTCTATTAAAGTAGGCTGAAATGTCCACAAACTCTACTAATACCAAATCCAATGCTCTTTGACATCAAGTTCTGGACAATTAAATTTAGATATACATAGAAAATATGCATAGTTGAGGTGAAGATATCTCAATGGATGTGTGATTACTAAAGAAAGAATTAACAAAGAGAATAGCAAATAATGCTAATGAGGACCCATAAAAGATAAATGAGAGAAACTCATGTAACGGGTGCAGACTTTGGACAAGTCCAAAGGTGGTCCGATAGTAATTTATTTTAAAGGCGTGGGAAGTTAAAAGAAAATCATTCAAAAAGAATAAGCGAAAAATATTGCAAAAGGACTGCATAAAAGAGTATAGCATTTTCTTTTAAAAAAGGATACTGCATTTTTGATCTAAACAGCCATGGCCCAAACTGGACTTTATTGGAAAAAACATATACACGGCTCTTAAAGTCAAAAAAACTTGGCAGTTGTTGGCATTAAATACATAACTGCTCATTGGAAATCAAATCCCCAAACAAATTGTAGACGACAACAAGGATTCTGCATAGGAGTAATGTGGCTTGTCCAGTACTCGTACGCTCATGAGGATATCCATCACATGTTTTTTCTTTTGTTAGGGCTTGTGAGGTGTGGATTGGTGCAACGGATGACTGTATAGATTCTACCCTAGACCTGACCAGTAGGTCGATGGCCCCCCCGGTTGTGGGCTGGACTTGGGACTAGATTTTTATGAACGGGCCGACCAAGCCAGGCCCATTCTTTGGCCTGCCGGTAAAATGGACAGGTCATGGACATTTGCATAAATCCCAGTTCACCAGCCCAGCCCACAAATATAAAAATACATATTAAAAAATATTTTACACATTTAATGTAATATGCTTAATGTTTTTCTTTTACTTTTTAATGTTACATTATATTTAGTAGTTACATTTCAATTAACACAGTTAGATTTTGAAAATTGGATGGTGCTCAAAAAATTTATCTCTCTAAATTATGTACAAATTTGAGGACAAATAATTTAGAGTAGGCTTATGGTTTGGCCCGACCCGACCCATACATGCATTACACTTGGACCATGAAATACGGGCCCATGGTTCAGCCCAGCCTGGGCCCTGGAAAAGAGGTTTTAGAACCTCAGCCCATTCAACCTTTGCCGTGACATGACCAAGCCCACAGTTTGGCCAGGTCTATTATACATACATGAAAAGGTTCTAGGTCTTCATGGGTGTTGCATGCTTTAGGACATAGCATGATCGACTAAAGTTGGCTTTGATGTGGGCTAACTAATTGGCAAGAAAAATGGTGTTCTAGCACGAGAGACTTTATGTGGAAAATATAATCAAGCATGCTAAATTAACAATGTGATTATTAATATATTTTAAATTGCATGCCATTTTCCTAAAAAAAGGTGTGTACCATTTATTGGGTGTTCATCCATTTTTAAAAAAAAAACTAGCCTTTAGTTAAGGATGTAACTCGAGAACCCTTGTCCCTTGTTCAACGCATTTCTTCGATACAATCACTTCAAACCAACTAATCATATCCTCACCAACAAGGAGGTTGAATCACGCGCAAATTGTCACACAAAAAAAGAGACAAACATTATACCTTCTTGACACACTTAGAATTTTATAAGGCCTGATTAATCAAAAACTTCCCATGGAAGGCTAAATTCCCAACGTCCTTACCCATGCGAACCATCTCTTAGAAACAGCCTTACCAACCCTCTCATAAAGGATCAAACAAAAATGCTTGGCATACATCTAACACCGTAGGTTTGAACCCGGATCATTATCAAAGAGAACTAATGCTAATACGTTGTCGAGTTGAGCTAACATTGAATATAATCTTAGTCCCCAAAATGTTTAATCCTAAGTTGTCAAATAATGATCTCTATTATTGTAATGAATGTTCATATCGTATAAAATTTCAACATAAAACTACTTTTTACGTATTACAACCTCCCCCACGTGACTTTGCAACATCATCGCTTGTATTTGTTTTGGTCTTTTTTTATGGTAGTTTAGGCTTCATGCTCTTGGTTAGCCAAATCCTCCAAGCTAATTGTAAGGCAGGTTTAGCTTGTCGTATGGATCTTTCCTCTGCTGAATGGGACTTAGCTTCAATGACATCACTAACAATCCAGTTCATAATCATCATCATTTTTTTGAAAGATTACGATCATAGTCATTTTTTTGTAAAAGATGATCATACTTACAATCGAATATAACTGACCACAACAGCTTATTGAATTTGGACCCCATTGGATCCTAAAGTTAAAGTCATCACCGAAAATACTCAAGCTCAAGTTGTTAATCCTCCCCTTATAACACATTTTCCTTTTTGTTAATTTTCAGTATGGATGCTATAAATTCATAATAACAAACAAAAATCTAATGCAGCTACTGCCGGAAAATAGATGCAGAAAGATGCTTCCTTTCTTATTGAACAATGTAAGAATAACATAAATGAACCATCCCATATAGCCATATGTTCAAAACAAATGCAAAGCGCAAACTTCAAGTTCATAACGCAGTAGATGTCCAAATAGAAGCAGAAAAAATCCGCTAACCTTCATCTTAGACTTCTTCGCCTGCAGCTTCATCGCCTTCTTCTCCTTCTGCTCCTTCTCCCCTGAACGTATTGCACAAAGTTAATTACCCATCAACAATAGAAAAACATTCATATTGCGACCGATGGCGAGAGAAAGAACACGATCAAAATTGGGGGGATACGTACTCTGGAGTTCGAATTCGTGCAGCTTCTTCCTCTTGGCGAGATTGTTCTTCTTCGACATCTCTACAGATTCGATCTTTGAGCACTCACGGTGCTCCTAAACCCTAGCGGGAAAGATCTCCTCTCTCCTTTTTGCAGCAGGAACTTCATGTGCCTGAAAGAGTCAACAATATGAACCCGATTAGAGACCCGATTGCCCGTTGTATGGGCATTCCATTGGGTATCTCTAATTTGGATACTTCGCTCCATTTCGTCTGATTTTTTTAATTTTTTAGAAAATTTTTTTCATGAAATTTCATCACTATATCTCTTTATTATGTCATTAAAATTTCGTATGAAACAAGACTCATACGGCTTCCATCCAGACAGTCATTTTTTAACGGTAACAGAATTGCTAAAAACGACCTCATCTAGATGGAAGCCGTATGAGTCTTTATTTCGCACGAAATTTTAATTACATAATATAGGGATATATTGATGAAAATCCATGGAAGAAATTTTCAAAAAAAATAAAAAAACGGACGAAATAAGGTCGGAGGAGCCAAGTTAGCTGCCCCATGAGGGTAGCCCCATTTTATCATATGTGTGTGTGTTGTTTTATACAAATTCATATCCTTACCATATAACTTTGATATCGGCGTTGTATCTATATGTTTATTAGTCCATTTTATATGTGAAAATTTTTAATTATTTAGAAATGTGGAGTTTCTTTTTTAGTATGATAAGTAATACACATTCATTTTTGAAAACTCATAAACATATTACCTTTGAGATCGCATCAGTTATTAGCAAAATAAATTGAGGGCAAAAAATTCGTGTAGAAATGTAGATGATCTGTTTCTAGAGTTGTACTTGAGATCTATTTGTCTACAAATAAATTTGTATACATAAAACATATAATTTTTTGTTGATTGATTAAAATTTATCAAATATATACTTTAATTCAATGATTAAAGTGTATGTTTAGATCTTACTTTGATCGTAAGATGGAATATATATATATATATATGGAGTTGATGGGGCTGCCCCGTCCCATTTTTTAGCAATTTTTTTATTGGGATTTTATCACTTGTGCCCCTCCGAGATGTTGCAATATCAGTTATGCCCCTATCTTTTTGGTAATATCAGTTGTGCCCCTCAAAACTTGCTCCGTCATCAGTTGTGCCCTTCCGTCAGATTGACCGTCAAAAAATTAAAATAACCATGGTTTATTCAAACCATGGTGTGGTTAAGAAGGGTATTATGGTCCTCTTCTGTCTCCCTTCTCCTCCTCCGTCTTCTTCCTTCCTTCTCCTCCTCCTCTCCCATCTTCTTCCTCTCCCACCTGTTGCCGCCCCGACCTCCCCCCACCCCCTTCGTCGCCTCGCTCCTCCGCCAGACTACATGTTGACACGGTGGACGCAACCACGATAGCAGCATCCGCCTGCCACGCCACGGGCGCATCGGCTTTCACTGCCTGGAGCCACTGGGGCAATGGGTTGGAGTTGGAGGATCGCTCCACGGAGAGCTTGGAAAGCTCCTTCTTGTAGCCGGAGGTGCAGACGAGGCACATGTCTTTGCGGTCTGGCGGCTGCCACTTCGGGATCATTGCCGCAGCCGTCGCGGGGACCAATGGAGGAAAAGATCTCGATGGCATGAGCGATTCCACGGAGCTGCTGGTGGGCTTGACAGCAGGGCTGGAGAAGCTGGCCTCGCGCATGATCAGGGAGCGGCGCCGGGAGGGGAGGTGGCGGTGCGGAGCAGGGGGGCGGCGCCGAGGAGGGAGGTGGCAGTGCGGGGCAGGGGCGGGGCTGGGGAGGGGGTGCAGCCCAGGGAGAGGGGGAGCAGGGGGCGGCGCCGGCAAGGGGAGGAGGTGCGGGGCTGGGAGGGGTGCAGCCCAGGGGGAGGGGGCACAGGGGGCGGTGGGGGCGGGGAGGGGGCGGCGCCGGGGAGGGGAGGGGCGGCGGGCTGGGAGGAGGTGCGGGGGGGAGGAGATGCGGGGGAGGAGGAGGTGCGGCGCCGGGGAGGGGAGGGGCGCGAGGAGCTCAGGGCGGAGAGGGAGGAGGAGGAGGTCGGAGGAGGAGGAAGAAGATGGGAAGAGGAGGAAGAAGAAGAGGTTGGGGAAGAGGAGGAAGAAATGACCATATAACCTTTTAAAAAAATAATTCCGCTTATGTCCTCAAAGTTAACGTCCGTTTGCACTGTAGATGGACGGTCACTAACCCGAGGGGCACAAGTGATAAAATAGCAAGTTTTGAGGGGCACAACTGATATTACCAAAAAGATAGGGGCATAACGGATATTGCAACATCTCGGAGGGGCACAAGTGATAAAATCCCTTTTTTATTTTTTTTTTTGAAAAGTATCATCATGTATATTCATTCTTATATCCCTCTTATATGTCATTCAAATTTCGTCAGAAATAGAGACTTCTGCGGCCTCCATCCAAACAGGGTCAATTTAAAAAATCCTGCGACCATTAAAAAAATGACATATGGATGGAGGTCATAGGAGTCTCTGTTTCTGATGAAATTCGAATGACATGTATGAGGGATATGGGGATGAATATACATGGTGATATTTTTCAAAAAAATTAAAATTTTTGCGAAAAATGGAGTCGTTGTCCCATAGGGGGTAGCCCCATTTTTCCACATATATATAGGGGGCACGGAGCCTGCACCCTGGGTGTAGGAAACTCCCTGCACCCACCCCCATTTTTTGATTATTTTTTTTTATTTTTTTGGATTAAAAATTGGGGAGATTTAGGAATATGTATTTCAAGTTTCATGCAAAACAAACATTCCTAACACGTTCATCTAGACATGGTCGATTTCAGCAATTCTGAGACCGTTAAAATTTGATAGTCTTGATGGAGATGATAGAAGTCTCGAATTAAGTTGAATTTGGAATGACAACATGGTGATACATAGTGATCTAAATCCCCCGAGGTTTTATTTCAAAAAAATCAAAAAATAATGAAAAATTAGGTCGGGTGTAGGGAGTTACCTGCACCCGCCGAAGTAGGCTCCTTTTTCCCATATATATATATGTGGAAAAAATGGAGCTGCCCCTGCCCCATTTTTCGACGTTTTTTTTTATTTTTTTTTTTGAAAAATAAAACCATGTATATTCATCCATATATCCCTCCTACATGCCATTCGAATTTCGTCAGAAACAGAGACTCCTACGGCCTCCATCTCGATGGTATCGATTTAAAAAAATCCTGTTATCGTTAAAAAATTACTGTCCGGATGGAGGCCGTAGGAGTCTCTGTTTCTGACGAAATTCGAATGGTATATAGGAGGGATATAGGGATGAATGTAAATGGTGTTATTTTTCAAAAAAATAAAAAATTATGCCCAAATAAAGCGGGGGCAGCCATGTTGGCTGCCCCTAGGGGGCAGCCACATATGACCCTATATATATATATAATTTTTGAAAGTAATGAATTTTTTATTTGATAGTTTTAACATTATAATTTCACAATAAAAATTAGAACACAAAATCACTAAACGAAATTCAAATCATAAATAAAAGGTATGATAGAATGCATTAAATAATTATTCTAGCTCTCATTGGACGATATAAGTATCAATTCCTAGAATGTTGTACTTAGGTGGCACCTTACTCGTTAAGAAAGAGCTCCCCTACTAAGCATTTTGTATAGCCTGACCCATTTGTTTCGATGATGGTTAGTAACTTAGTAGGATTAGAAATCCCACATATTCAATCATTTAAAAATCTAATGATAAATTCTAGATCTTAAAATAATATCCAACCCAAATTCTAGATCTTAAAATAATAATGAAAAGATGGCACTAACAAGACAGGAATTAATTTCCCCCTTCTTCCTAGTTAATGGTCGAATTTTTAACTTATTGATGATTTATAACTTAATTGATGATTTATTGATGATTTATAACTTAATTGTTGAAAAGATGGCACGTTTGAAGATCTTTATTGATGATTTATAACTTAATTGATTATAAACGAGACGAATATAAGCTACGAGTAACTTGCAAAGTAGCCAATGTATAGTAACATATTTTGCTCAGATGTTATTTCAGATGATCAAAAAAATTGGGTTAATGTCAAAATTTGGCTAGATTTGTTGGGATGATGAAATTGCTGTTGGAAGTCGAGGAGATAGGGATGAAAATAAATGTGAATATATTCGTATCCGATACGCTATTGTATTCATTTTATACATATTTGATATTCGTATTCGTTTTAAAATGGACGCAAATATGGATGTCACTTTGACATTCCGCATTCGTATTCATATATTTGTTTTCATACATAAGTATGGTAATAAATTTATTTATAACTCTGCGTACAACATTTTATGATTGCATTCACCATTGTTGATATATTTGTTATGAACTTACTATATATGGTATATCTATTTTATGTGTAAACTATCTTAAACATGTATATTTTACTTGATCTATTTAAAATTATGTTATTATTCGTATTTGTTTTTAAGGATATGGTAACACATTTTTTACATCCATCAATATTTGTATCTGCATTCGTACTCATATTTTAATATAGACAAGGATATGATTATACCTATATTTGTATCCGTATCCGACCGTTTTCATCCCTACAAGGAAACGCCAACTCCTCAAATGCATACATACAATATCCATGAATCATCCTAAGAGGACATGAGGAGGAAGAAAGAGTAGTTTGAGATTTTTGCCATAGATGTGGTTGTCGAGGATGATGGTGATTAGGGGTGGGCCTTATATGGGTCCACCCATATAACCCAATAAAATCATCGAAAATGGGTCAGAATAATTTGGATCATTTGGATTTTGGGTCAGGTTGGACCCAAATCATATTCTTTCGATGGGTAGTGGGTCGGTTGGTGGGTCTAATGTCTTCCACCCAAGCCATCTAAATAACCCAAACTATTTCTTTGGATGACAATAAGTTTAATTCCACCCAACCCAACCGATATGTACTTAATATATAATATCAACAATTCTAAACTCATATCTATTTCTATTGAACAACTCGGATTCTCCAATCCAAGTTACGAACTTGTTAACAACCCTGCCTCAGTAAACATTTTTTTAGTTGTTATTATGTATTGTACTCAATATATATTTTTCTCTATGATCTTTAATATTATCATTACATACTATAAACAGCTAAGGATCTGCCTTATTACCATACAACGACGCTCTAATCCTTATCCACTTCGGGGGACATAAATTATTCTTGAAAATCACATAATCTTAACTGAACAACTCCATATCAACTTGAACAAATCCCAATATTCTTCATCCATGTTGAACATATTTGTCCAACCTTATTCTCTATTGAGCTTAATACGCGCTTACTTTGAGATCTTTTTCATACATCAATGGCCCCATTATTACTTGACCTTCAATTAACCAGATTTTTCATATGGGTAATTTGATTTTCACCCAACCCAAATCGACCCAAGTCGGTCACCCAAACATCTCAATCAAATCTAATTTGATTGGGTGGTGGGTGTCATTTTTGCAACGCAAATCGAAATCAACTCAAATCGAATAGCCCAGACCCACCCAAACCAGTCAAGTACCCACCCCTAATGGTGATGACGAAGTTGAAGGCAACGATAATGTGGATAATGCTCACGACAATGTAGTTCCTGGTATAAATAAAGATTGTGAGGACGTTCACAGGATAATTCACTACTCAATTCAATCGCTAATGAACCAATTTTCGATCCACCTATCAATTACTATATGACTTCGGATCCAATAACAGAGCCTCCTAATATCTTTGAAGACTAGATTCTTAATCCTTTTGCAAACCATTATTGGAAAAGTTACAAGACAATGTTGTTTTTTTTATCAGAGTGGAATAAAATATTACAATAATAAATCTTTTGTCACAGTGTTGGTTCTAATAGATGTTGTGAGTACTTGGAGCATGTATATAGGGGGGAGGGGTTGGATGTGTTATGCATGGAGATTTAGAATAATCGTCCACAGTTATCCATAGATTTATGTGGACCATGAAACAAATCAATCTCGAATACTGATACGAATTCCAAACTAAACACTATTGTCATGTGAATGCTCAATAAATTATTGAAAGGAAATAAGCATTCTTTCATTATTATGCATTTGGATCATTGATGAATGGTTTTGCATATTGTTTACCAATTTTTAGCATTGATGCTATCATTTATTATCCAATAAGAAGGTATTTGTTTTTTGAGTGATCTTTTCAAGTGACTAGAGAATATGTTACCCTCGTTACTTTCCTTCAGATCATGGACATTATCATCGCTTCTACCTGTGACACATGCAAGTAAACATGCATCGCGTTGGCCATTCTAACAAGTGACCGCAAAAAAATTTATTGTGCAGTTTACAATGCATGCACGCATAATTGAATTATGCACCAAATTATTGCAACTCATCCTGAGGCTTATGATTGGATATGTCGTCCATAAGATGGTAGTTGCACGTACTAGGCAATAAGCTACGATGGGAACATTACGACAGATCTTTCGAAATCTTTCGACGGTGATCCAAAAGGTATTCGAGGTCTTCCCACACTGATAATGATTTTGCTATCTTCTGTCGGCTGAACAAATATTTCAGTGCATGTCGTAGACATGGTCAGAGAACTTCAATTGATTTAATGTTGATATATAATAACATTATTGGAGGAGAATGTTGCATTTGCAGGAATACATGACATGGAATAATTTTCACAGACCATGTTCGAAGTAAAAAAAAGTACGGAGGAAAATAATAGTCATGCCTAATGGAAAGGATTCAAAGAGTATATGTGGCTTTATAATGCGTGCAAATCACTTGCTCACATGTCATTGCGGTTTGTAGTTTTATAAATGTTGGCACTGAACATGTTCAAAACAACATATGGCTTTACACATCGGCGGCCTTTCGTGCTACCTACAGTTTTGAATTCGCAAGCATTCTCGATCGTTGCTTTTGGCCTGCAAATGTATATCAATCACTACTGATGCTCCCAAATGTTACAATAAGACCTGGTTGACCACAATCTATAAGGTGTCGTTCGGCACACATTTGGGGAGTTTACCCCCCTAACCCACTCCCTCTCTTTCTATGTAGGCCCCACTTTATTTCTCTTTAAAAAATTAAATAAATCAATTCTCCATCATCAATTCCATCAAAAAATATTATACTATACCATCATATCATATAAAAATTATAAACTACTCCACTTCTACTCACTTTTCCAAACTTCAATACAATCACATAACAAAAACCACTCACCTTTTCAAATTCCAATACAATCATATCACCACAAAACCACTTCTAACCCACCCCAATCTAACCCTCTATCCAAACACCAAAACACAAAAACGAGTTACCCTCTACCAGTTTAACTCGCCCTAACCCGCGTACCAAATGCACCCTAAGGGTACGGCGGTACGGGACAATACGGATGAAATGGGATGGGTCAATCATAGGTGTGGAATAAGTACGCATTTTGGACATACCTAGACCTCTTTGTTCCGGGAGGTGATTATAGTTGGTAGTGGTTTATTATTCGAATTGTATGGATACTTTTATTTAGTATGTTGTATGTCTTGATGGTCTAATAGTAGTACAGTGTGTCTACCGCACAAAAAGATCAGGGTTTAAATCTCACTCTTGCAGTTATTGTGTTAGGTAGTTGATGGCCGGCATAAAAAATAGTCGAATCTTTCAACATGGATTTGAGCAAGAATCCATGTAGCCGACCCTACTTATAGTGGGAGAAGGTTTAGTACATTTATACGTTGTATGTCTTGATTTACTTAGATCCATTATGTTCATAAAATCGATTGTGTTATCTTGGAAGGGAAATGGATTTGTCTTCAGAACTTGTAGACACATCAGAGTAGCCATATATCTGCTTTTTTTTTGTTAGTGATGATGTTACGTAAAACTATATTAAAAATATTTAGAAATTTTCAATATTAATATTTATACTACATAACAAATTGTAAACTCAAATATATATGTTTATAAAACATCGAAGATTTGTGGAACATGAATGGCCATTTAACATGATTTGTTGGGACCCTGAAGTGTGATGTTTGATCAAATGCTAGAGATGGTTGGAAATGCATGTTGAATCTTAAAAGAGCAAATTTTGATCAATCACTTCTGATGCACTATTGAAACGATGGAGATATGTGTCAATCTTAAAAGAGAAACATGTTTTACCTTTGATATGATGAGGCAACGATAACATGGAGATATGTGTCAATTTTTACAGGTCTTCGAGTTGATGGGACTCAATCCATGTTACAATTGGGCACAGTTTTGCGAGTAAATGCTTGGTTTTAACCCATGAGGTGGAGAAGCATGATGGCATTACATTTGAAACTTAATTAACTACATGATAATATTTTTACAAGTGTAGATTAGTTAGAAAAAGATGAAAATCGTGTAAGGAGAGTTGCGTGAGCTTTCGTCTTATATGAGATTGGAACATCGCTTCTCCCAAACTCAGTTGGTGACAAATTTTCCTTGCGATACCTGTCGTTGCTAGAAGAATTGTTGGACCGTGGACATATGCCTTGTGGAGTTGCATTTCTTGCCCGTATCAACAATTGGATGAATGTTCTTTGATGAAGTCAAGAAGATAATATGCTTTTCTAGCTTTACCACATGTTGATTTGTATATAATATCATATTGATATCTAATCGTGTTTTAATACATGCACTGATTAAAATCTATTGACATGATCATATGAGCATATACACATATATGAGCATATACACATTTAAGTTCATCGTCCTTATCAGTTGGATCCAATCGTTTTATAGCGATCCATATGCTTGCAAGCAACAACCCACATCTCCATATGCTTGCAGGTAGCAATTCACATCCCTATCTCACATTTGATACACCTTTAATATATTATTTATACACCTTTCATAAACAAATGGAATTAGGTCAAAGATCATTACACGAAAATATGTAAACTACCAAACCCATATTCTACCACAATGAATTAGATACACAAGCAATACGTCATGTACATTATTAATGTATTTTTTTTATAACAAGTGTCACAATTACTAATTAAAATTCGATTTATATATACAGTGGTCTCCATATGACATGGAGATTGTGAATAACTTGTATGCAATATGTCGACACAATATATACAACCTTCATAGGATGATGCTTTTTTTGGGCTCACTTCACCCACTCAAACGTGTACGGAATTCTTAAATGACAATGATGTGCCTGCTCAACCCATTGTTGGTTGTTCATTCTACAGTGATCACATCGTCTACCTCCTTTCAAGAATCTACAAAGTCCTCCTCGACCAAAACAACCATCCACATTATCAGCAACAATGTCCCCAATGTCAGCAACAACCACCGCAACATCAACATCAACCTTTACAAATCGATAGGACGACTTCGATCCGCGAGCTAGTACGAGAGACAAGTGTAAACATTGAAAGATATTTTAGTGGGGGTAGTATAGAGATGGTAGAGGAAGATTATCAAATCTTCTACATAGGCAAGATAGAAATTTGTTCATGAGAGTTTAATAAATTGACCATTCATGAATCTTGTCTTAATGGCATTATCTAACATTTTATGCATATGTCGTGTGTTTGTGTAATTTCTCTATGATTTATATAAGGGATTAATTAATACATATATAATGACTTCATTAATGAGATAATTACTAATATGAGAATATCAATATTACAAAAATACCTAAAACTTGTTTTTTTCACCTTTTTTGTCGGTAGGATTAAAAAAAATACCCCATTTTTTTCAATTTTTAATATAGTTATTAATGTTTAAGATTAAATTTATCGAAATTGATTATAATCAAAATAAATGCAAAATAAAGCAGACACATTTTGATAATTTTATTAGTATTACATATTATACATATACGTGTGTGCGTATGTGTGCATGTGCATGTAACATGTAATAGCAAGGGGAAAGGATTTTGGTGGGAGTTGGTAAAAATTCGGTAAATCGTTCATTCATCAGCGAACAATTTGCTGCAAAAATTCAATTTCTTTGCCGGTTATGGTAGGGTTGTCAAGAGGGTATGCATTAGCAAATGATTCAACGATCGAGAAACCTAAACCTTCGCTGACACCTGCCCTAACGGAGAAATTCGAGGGTCAGATGCCCTGAGAAAACATTTACGGAAATGTCGTGTCCTGTCAAGGAAATTGCTCTATTGTGAAGGGAGAGAGATGTCGAGTATGAGGAGAATCTCCTGGGTGGAAGAGGATGGGAGAGCTATGTGTAACAGGGGGAGGACATCCATCTTTAGTAGAGTTATGCTTATAAGCTTATTAAAAGACCTCTAGATTATTAAAATTTATCAATATGATGAATTTACGGATTTACACTAGATATATAAAGGACATTATTGTGTCTATTTCTTAAATCTAGTGGACCCATGTGATGCTTTTCAATTAGCACTATGAATTCCATGTATAGAGTGAGAATAGGCCACTAGTTCCTTCTTCTCATCCACACGATTGTATGTTTCTTCTCTGGCCCCAGCAATGATTCTTTCCCAAGTATAAGAAATCTCATCTTGGATATTTTTCCATTGCGATTACATGTAACATCCCGCCCCTCAAACATAATCCAACATCAGAAATTCATAAGGTGTGGGTGTGGACTATAAGTGGCAAGGATTACTACTTGACAACTTGAACTTAAGCATTTTGAGTGGTTGTCAATAGATGATTCATGCTCGAATCTAATAAGTTGTCAAGTCCAGTTTTCCTCGATAATAATCCGAGGACCTAAACCTGGAATGTTACATTACATCTATCGTTTATCAAGTTTCGTAGCCAGTTATATCTAAGTCCACATCCTTTGCAAGTGCATTCACTTGAACGAGCGACTGCCAATAGACTATTGTCATAATGAACTCCTAAAAAAACATCATCGTAGATGGTCTCAATCAGTGTATGCCACAGAATCAACAGCTACAATGATTCAAAAAGATGACGATGCTAAAATTCCTCCAAATCTTTTGATTATGCAGAGTTATAATGGAGTCAGATTTCAGAATAATCTTTGTTTTGAGGGACAGGGGTCATGCTATTATTTATGACATGATAATACCACTACAAGAAAAACGAGTAGTAGATTTTGGCCATGATAATTCTGTCGCCACTAGTTTCTATAACTGCAATTTTATGTTCAAAGCCTTCAAAGATGGAAAGAGGACATTCATCCCAAAACTGTGGCCACAACAATTTTTGTGGTTACTTGCGGTTGCCATGACAAATTCGTGGTCAACAAACTCTCGCGACGAGACTTGTAGCTACGATTATATGCTACGAAGTAATCTGACTAGAGCCAATTCCGTAGTCACAAATCCCAAATCCATAAGTATATTTTTGTAACTACAACTCATTTTCCTTGTAGTGTATACATATAAAATAATTGGAATAATATTATTATTATCAAACAAGGCGTAACCAAAAAGAAACAAAAATATGATTGTTGAAAACCAATGAGAATGATCTAACTTTCTCGAACACCAAATCAGCATTTGGTATTCACAGATCTAATGTCAAAGCTTCCAACTTTTCCTCGTTTAAACCCCTTCCTACGTAGGCACTGAAAATAACAATCATCCCATGTTAGGTTACTATCAATTAGCAATAATAGTAAACTGTAAATTCTATGAACGGCTTTGACTCGTAAAGTTGAATTAAGAACAAATATTGCCTTATCATTCAAGAAATTCAGTAATATTGCGTTATCATTCCGGAGCGAGCCCCCCTCCGGAATGATGGGCGCCGTCCCATCTTATTGGATATGTATGCATTTCGAATCCATTTGTACCGAGAGTCCTACTCGATATCCTCTGTATATTCTTTTTCACAAATAAAAAAACTGATCGCCGTCACTCAAAGATTTAGTCCAATTACGAGTAAATCTCGTAAATTCACGTACATACATATTTGTTTAATTGAATGTATTTGTACATGTTTGCTTCCACTACTCATTTACATTACATTCATCAATTCACAATAAAAGATAGACATTTTTGTGTCCACTAGACAGTCATGGACTTACAGGACAGATGCATCAGTAGCAATGATTACCTTATAAGATAAACCAGATGAAATATCCTCCACATCACAAACAATATTTGTGGAGGATCAAGATGCAATGACTCCGTAGCATCTGAGCCCTTTTATGAAATTTTTAAAATGATGAATGGATTTGACCTTTTTCTTTTTAGAAAAAGGCATAATTCAACTGTTTGACCTGTATTGTCTGTCAGTTATTCTCTATAACACGTTTTGAAAATGTCTAAACAGTACTTATTAAATTCTTCCATGTTAGTTAATAATAAATATGAAATTGATTTGGAACGTACCTTATGACCAGTGTGCTGCCACATATGGTTAATTTTTTTTAAAAATAAGAAATACATTTGACTGAAATAAATGAGACAGATAAGAAATCGCAGGTTCTTCTAGAAGGCGTTACAGACAGATAGGATGAAGGGGCAGAGTGTGTGTAAAACTAAAAAGGCATATCCAAATAGTGCCACTGCCACCACGTATACAACACGGCTTGCTCCTTTTTAATAATTAGGGGAAAAAGTATATCGATCTTTTTGGCCGTACATTACCAAACCCACAATTCCTATCGCCATCCAACAAAGGTTAGAGTGTCAAATATGTCTCTCGTGCAGATCATCATCATCTTTCCATCTATCTCCCCACTTTCCATGTATTTACTTTAAATTCTTTATGTGGGTGCATGCGCAATTTATCCATTTCTACAGGAAAGTTATTGATACCCGGCGCATTATTTTAGAAAGAAATATTATATATATAACTTATAACGCATGTTTGGTAACAGGTTGGATTGGATTGGAGTATCCTCAAGTAAATAGTAGTTTTTTGGATGGTTGGTATTTTTATATTATTTTTTATTTGAACATGGTTAACAAATATTAAAACAAAGAAACTATACGATCCATACAACTAATTCCAATCCAAAAAATGTAAGGATAGAGCATGGGGTATGCCAGGTTACCGGGGGTAACTTGGCAACCAAACATGCCCACAGTATATTGTTATAGTTGATGGCAAATACTTGTGATTTCTTATGGGAATCCACAAGTGCACTAAGATACACTTGAGGTGGTGTTATTTCCAAATACACTGTAAAATAGTGCAAGCTCTAGAGTCTAGATGCGCACAATTTGTTCGATCTTCCAAGTATGCGTCTTTCGGAGTAGTTGTAGGGGACTCAAACTCTAGAGTGTAGTAGATATGTAGAGATACATGTTGTATCCTTGAGGTATCTTCTTGTCACTAAATCATGCATCGGTATGGATATCGTGTGAGGGTGTGTGGACACTAAATGATCGTATTACATAGTATCTTTATCAGAATACCCTAGGCTAAGTTAAAGGGTGCAACTGATGTCCTAAACAGGTTAATTATCAGTGTGTTGATGGATTTCATGATAAAATATTACTCGAATTGATGCTAGAAATCTCATATATTTGTTACTCCATAAAGAAATCGCTTTTTGAGATAGTATCTACCCATATAACATTCACAATCAATGACAACATTACTCAGTTGCATACAAGCATGTATGGATGAAAACGGTCAGATATGAATACAAATATAGGTATAATCATATCCATATTTATTTTAAAATACGAATACAAATACGGATACAAATATTGACGAATGTGAAAAATGTGTTACCATATCCTTAAAAACAAATACGTATGTAAAACGAATAAGAATCGAATACGAATAATAACAGAAATTTCTAATAGATTAACTAAAATATACGTGTTTAAGATGATTTACACATAAAATAGGCATACCAGATATAGTAATTTAATAATAATAATAATTGTATCAACAATACTAAATGCACTCATAAAATATTGTTATGTACATTTATAAATAAATATATTAATATCTTTATGTACAAAAGGGTAAAATGGGGCTGCCCCCAGGGAGTAGCCAACTTGGCTACTTCCACCCCTATTTTTCCCTCATTTTTTTTTATTTTTTTGGAAAATAAAAATTTGTATATTCATCATTATATCCCTCTCACATTCTATTAAAATTTCGTCAGAAACAGAGACTCCTAAGCCCTCCATCCGGACGTCATTCTTTTAACGGTCGCAGGATTTTTTAAATCGACCATGTTTGGATGGAGACCGTAGGAGTCTCTGTTTCTGACGAAATTTTAATAGAATGTGAGAGGGATATAATGAAGAATATACAAATTTTTATTTTCCAAAAAAAATGAGAGAAAAATAGGGGTGGGAGTAGCCAAGTTGGCTACTCCATGGGGGCAACCCCATTTACCTCTGTACAAAAACGCATATACGAATATGAATATTAACGAATGTCAAAGTGATATCCTTATCCGTATTTATTTTAAAGGAATTTTATCACTTGTGCCCCTCCGAGATATCACAATTTCAGTTATGCCCCTATCTTTTTGGTAATATCAGTTGTGCCCCGCAAAACTTGCTAATTTATCACTTGTACCCCTCGGGTTAGTGACCGTCCATCCACAGTGCAAACGGCCGTTAACTTTGAGGACATAGGCGGAATTACTTAAAAAAAGGTTTGGAGGTCATTTTACATCATCTTCCTCGTCCTCTTCTTCTTCCTCCTCTTGTCCATCCTCTTCCTCCTCCTCCGGCTCCTCCTCCTCCCTCTCTGCCCCCGCCCCTGCCCCGCGCCGCCTCCTCCCAGCCCCGCCCCCTCCCAGCCCGCCGCATCCTCCCAGCCCGCAGCCCCGACCCCTTCCCCAGCCCCCTCGCCTCCCCGTCCCTGTGCTCCCTCCCTTGAGCCGCCCCCTCCCAGCCCGCCGCCCCCTCCTAGCCCGCATCCCCGACCCATTCCCCTGCCCCCTCGCCTCCCCGTCCCTGTGCTCCCTCACCTGAGCCGCCCCCTCCCAGCCCGCATCCCCGACCCATTCCCCTGCCCCCTCGCCTCCCCGTCCCTGTGCTCCCTCACCTGAGCCGCCCCCCTCCCAGCCCCGCCCCCTCCCAGCTCGCCGCCCCCGCCGCTGCCCCTACCCCCGCCCCTGCCCCGCGCAGCCTCCTCCCAGCCCCGCCCCCTCCCAGCCCGCCGCCCCCACCCCTTCCCCTGCCCCCTCCCTTCCCCGTCCCTGTGCTCCCTCCCCTGAGCCGTCCCCTCCCAGCCCCGCCCCCTCCCAGCTCGCCGCCCCCGCCGCTGTCCCTGCCCCCGCGCCTCCTCCGATCCCTTCCACCCTCCTCCTCCACCTGTGGCTGAAGCTGAAACTGGAGTTGAGTTTTTTCTTAAATTTTGATAAATTTTTGACTAATTGATTCATAAAAAGTCATCCAAAAATTCAATAAAAATTCATCGTTTGATCCGTAACGAGTGATATGTCCGTGAAAATGTAAAAATTTTAGAGATTCGATGGATGCATGAAGGTGTTAGTAAGAGAGAGAAATTATGAAGAGAAGGAAGAAGAGCAAATGGAGGAGGAAGAAGATGAAGAAGGGTATGGACCATAATACCCTTCTTAACCACACCATGGTTTGAATAAACCATGGTTATTTTAATTTTTTGACGGTCAATCTGACGGAAGGGCACAACTGGTAACGGAGCAAGAAGTTAGGGGCACAACTGATATTACCAAAAAGATAGGGGCATAACTGAAATTGCGATATCTCGGAGGGGCACAAGTGATAAAATCCCTATTTTAAAACGAATATGAATATCAAAATATGTATAAAATAAATACGATAGCGGATCAGATATGAATATATTCACATTCATTTTCATCCCTACAATAGATTTCTTTCTAAGATAACACATAAAGAATCATAAATTAGTATACAAAAGCAACATTTAGGCAGGGGAGGACCAAATAGTAAATCTTAACCTAAATAAGGGTTTTAGATAACGTACAAAGTCTCATGGGACTTTCTAAGTAAAGTCAACATGGGAACTTTCTATATGCTTCCATTTTCAATCAAGGGGGGAAGAGAGAGAAACGTATTCAAAGTCCTCACACTGTCCACGGTTATAAGTCCTCCGGCTCGAGATCCAATCTCGCCCCCCGGAAACCACAAATTTGCTTCTCCTTCATCCCCAGGTCCGCGCCTTTTCTTCCCATCCAGTTGGGTTCCTCGAATTTCCAACCTATTCCCGAGCCGTCCTATAGATTTGGTGTTCTTGGGTGGTGAGAGCGCAGTATTTCTTGGATTTGATCGCTCTAGCTATCCCGTCTGAATCAGGTACTTTGGGCTGTCTCGATGAAAAAATATCTGATTGTTAGGTCGACCCCCTCAAGAAAGTCGCCGACTTCGAGGCTCTTGATGCTTAAAATTAAGGTTTTGATTTTTGTGTGGCGTTGTAGGTAGAATTGGGTTGCACTTCTTTGGATTCTTTCAGCTGATGGTACAGTTAGATTAGTATTGGAAGAAACATATTAGAAATGGGCTTGGGATTCTCCAGATTGAGAATGGTCTGTTGTGGGGGCATAACCTCGAAGGCGACACCCGTGGAGGTTCCTGATCTTGGTGAGTCTATAAAAGCCGATTTTATTATTACATATATTATTCTTATTGTTGTTGCTGCTTCTGTTGTGATGGGATTTTCAAGTGGAGTGTTGTCTTATGTTGAAGATGTAAGGGTGGAGAGGGATGAGGCAGGCAACCTGCCCTTGTTTCAAGAGTACTCCCTTGAACAGCTGAGGCTTGCCACATCAGGATTCGCCGTGGAGAATATTGTCTCGGAACAAGGTGAGAAAGCTCCCAATATTGTTTACAAAGGGAAATTGGATGCTCAGAGGCGGGTGGCAGTCAAGCGGTTCAATAAGGCAGCATGGCCTGATCCTCGCCAATTTCTGGTATTTCGGGAAAAAACTCTTTGATCTTAAGTGTCCATTGGTCCATGTTCTTTTTGGATTGAACACTTCAATTTTCTTTTGTTTCCTGTTCAAATTTGGTAAATCCACCACTCTATTTTGTGATTATCATTTTCTCAAATAAGTTGGCAGGTTGCCTTATGTTTTATTCTTCCAGAGAAAAGTAAAGATATGGATAATTGTTTTGTATATCTAGAAAGGTTTTGCTAGATCTTATATAGGAAGATACTAGGATTAGGGTTATAGGAGGTGGTACCTCAAAACAAGTAAAAGAAATAACAACTCACGTAATTACAAATATCTAAAAATAACTAAGGAATTGTCTATCGATACAAACGTATCTCTCAACACTCCCCTTCAAGATAGAGCATAGATGTCTGTCTTGCCCAGCTTGGGCGCACACTTTTGGAATGGTCCTTTGCAAAGAGCTTTGGTTAACACGTTGCTAGTTTGCTCAGACATGGAGACGTAGGTAAAAGAGATGAGGCCCTTCTAGATCATATTTTTGTGTAATGACAGTCAACTCAACATCCTTTGTTCCCTCGTGAAATGCATAATTGTTTTCTATAATGGATGTTGCTTAATTGTCTCCCCATAGAGACATGTGTAGAGGAGTCTTAATGTTTTGGTTTGTTAAAACGGATCTACCCTACATCATTCGATGATGATTAAAGCCGTAGGTCGATATTATGACTCAACGTTAGATTTGGATACCACCTTGCGTCTTACACTTTCATGTGACTAAGAAATCTCACTTAAGTACTGTAAAACCCATTATGACCTTTCTGTATACCAGACAACTTGCATATCCTGCATCAACATATCTCGAGAGAGTGATTTAAACTCCTCTTTCGAAAAAAACCCTTCCTGGAAGGGTCTTCAGGTACCAGAGAATCACCGTAACACCATCGTGTATGGTGGGCACTTTCGTGTGCTTCCCCATCTTTTGACTCAAAAAACAACATCTATGTGAGTTTGTCTGAGTCGAGCCATAAACCAGCTTAAACAACGCACATGAGAAGCCCAACTTGGTAACTATCACATACAAACGTTTCCCTACAAATTCTTTGTGTATTATGGCATCTACTTCTTCTGTATTCTCTTCTTCATACGCCCTATAAGATCCATAGAACCACCATAGGCATGCATCTAGCCATCTTGATTTCCTCAAAGAAATCCTTCACAAGCTTCCTCTAATACATCATAAGTCATTTGCCACTTTGGTTGAATTCTAAGAATAGGAAGTATAGTAGTTTAGATCCTTTGCAACAGACTTCCATCCCAAAAGGATCTTGGTCCTTTTAATGCGCTGCATTTCTTATCCGGCGATGATGATGCCATCGACATAGACCTGAATGACGATTGTTCTAGATGGCGTACGAGATACGAAGAGAGAATGATATGCTTTTGAACAAGTGAAATGTTGTTCTTAAATGTCGATTGAGAACTTGTAAAACCACGATCTCGGACCTTGCTTGTAGTCGTATATTTATTTTTGAAGTCAAGTACCTTCGGCGACTCCCTCTTAGACTTTTCATCGAGGTCCCCGTATAAGAAAATGTCATTTACATCTAACTGATATAGAGGGCGGTTCTTGCTGACTGCGACAACAAGGAGTATTCAAAGAAAATCATGTCAAGCAACTTGTGAAAAGGTATCGTATTAGTCAATGCCATAGGTTTGGGCAAACCACTTAGCCAATAGTCAACCTTTGTAACACTCAATGATATCTTCTGCTCTATGCTTTACTATGAAGACCCACTTGCATCCCTACCACTGTTGCATTATCGAGAGGGAAGACGAGTGTCTATGTGCCTGTGGAACGTAAAGTGACCACTTCTCCAATCTTGAATGCTTTCAATTTTTCATATGCTTACTGCCTTTTGCGTTGTCTTCGAAATATCTACAACAAATGGAGCCTAAATGAATTGTCTTTACTCGTTAGATATATGATCATGAATGAAGTAACTACTGTTGTCTTAAATAGATTGGCATTTGCATTTGACTTTTCTCATGGCTATTGGAGATCAACCTCTCCAATGGGTTCCTCCCGTTGAGTGGCACTTTCCAACAAAAGGAGTTTACTAGCAATGCCATTGACAATAGTCAATTTTATACTTACCACGAGTGTTGTAGATTGGATGAGTGGTAAGGTAGGATGGCCGATCTCTATTATGTCTCATGGTACAAGCCTTATCGATCATTGAGTTTGGGATTGCATGCTCAGAAGGCACGCGATTCAAAACAAGAGGTAAGAATACCTCTTTTATAGATGAGTCCGAAGTCAGTATCCTAGATCCTTGGGCATGAAGTAGATGATGGATTCAAATAATGTGACTTTAGCACTCACACATGTGGTTATGATCATAACACAAATATCCTTTTTGAGTTCTGAAATATCCATCGAATATACATTTGACTGCTATCGGTGATAGTTTGTCCAACCATGGAAACATATTGTGACCGAAGGCAATTGAGTCGAAAGGAGGAACATTAAACAAATCTTTCTTAGGGAATAAGACTGGGAAAGGTACCTAATCATTTATCACTGATGATGGCATATGGTTGATTAAGAAGCATGATGTAGGAATAACATCTCCTTAATATGTAAGGAGAATGGAATAATAAATATTTTCTTACCATTAATTCACTCTTTAACCAATCTTGAGTGCATATGAATATCTCCATCATATCATGATTTAGTCTACTACGATATGTATCGTCCACCATTCCACTAGTGCTAAAGACAATTTCAGATGCAACTGTGGATACTGAAACTCCAAGAATATCCTTAGCTATTTTACCAAAAATAGAGAACCTTCCAAATGTTGCTTCCACCATCCCAAAATATTGAACTTACTTACCTAGTCATCCTTCTGTATCAAACATTTTTTCTTCTAAATATTTATCCAACTCAATTTTCAATGGTTGATTATCTTCATCATCCATTATTCGAGCAAATCTACTCTTTTCTTTGTCTAATGGATTAGATAGAAGATTTGAAGTGGATGTCATGTTTGATGCATTTTTTGGATTATGTTGAAGTGAAGCATATCAATGGAAAAGATTTTTAATCATATCATGAAGGTTATTCACTTTTTCTTCTCCATACGTTAGAAATATATCTTTGTAATATATATCAACGACTTTCATCTAGCAACTGGGATCCAAAACAGAAGCAACTACTAGAAGTTTGTTGCACATGTCCAAATATTTGTTAAACTTTCTGTTCATTGCATGGACACAATGATGTCGTCAATGGTTTTCAACTATTTAATAAAGAGCAATTGAATCTTGTTGGGAGAAAGCAATAACTTGCTTATTCATGAGACCTTATGGTTCTCTTATATAGAGGAGAGACCCGCTGGGGAAATTACATAAAGAGGATGGAAATAATAGAGATTATGTAAAAGAAACCAAAAGATAAATAATATCTCAACACTCGCTCAAGATGGAGTGTAGATGTCAATTATGCTCATCTTAGAACAACAACTCTGGAAAGGACCTCTGGTTAGGGCTTTGGTGAGCACGTCTGCTGTCTGATCTCCTGAACGGACATGAGTGATGGAGATGAAACCCTTTTCGATCATGTCTCGAATGCAGTGATAGTCTACCTCGATATGCTTGGTCCTCTCATAGAAAGTTGGGTTGTTGGCAATGAAGAGAGCATCCTGATTGTCGCATTGGAGGTGCATGGGAAGTGGCACCTCAACTATTAAGTCAATAAGAACAGATCTGACCCACATCATCTCTGTACTAATCTATGCCATGACCATGTACTCTGATGCTACACTGGATCTGGTAACCATTATCTACTTCTTGCTTTTCCATGTCACCAAGGAACTCTCTACAGACACTGTCGAACCAGAGGTAGACTTCCTGTCCTTGGAACTCCCCGCATAATCTACATCTGCACAAGCTGTAACAACAAGGGATGTACCTTTGTTTAATCGAAGATCAACGCCGGATGAGGCCTTCAGATACCTCAGAATCGTATGGATTACATTCATATGTGCATGTCTAGGCTTCCTCATGAACCGACTCACTTTGCTTAATGCAAAGGATATATTTGTCCTGGTGAGGGTCACATATAGGAGCTTCCTAAGGAGCTCCATGTACCTCCTCTTGTCTACCTCCTCAGTGTCATCATTATTCAGCTTCATGCTTGGGCCCATAGGAGTAGTGGCAGACCTGCATTTCCCCATACCTATCTCAAAGAGAAGATCTGTAACATACTTCCTTTAATTCATCACCAAACCTCGTTGGTTCCTGGCTAACTCCAGTCCAAAGAAGTAGCGTAGACTACCAAGGTCCTTGGCCACAAAATGCTGACATAGAATATCCTTAATAGTATGGATGCCTTGCTCATAATCCCATGTAACAATGATATCATCAACGTAAACAAGTATGGCAACAATACCTCTCTAAGTCCTCTGAACAAACAATGAACGATCAACAATCGATCTTACGAATCCCTGTTACTCTATCAAGTCCGAGATCTTCTGGAACCATGCTCCTGGACTCTGTTTAAGGCCATAGATCGCCTTATGAAGCATGCAAACCTCTGATCCCCCTCAGCAATCGCCAAAGTGACTCCTGCATGTAGACCTCTTCATGTAGGTCACCATAGAGAAATGCATTCTTCACACCTAGCTGATATAGGGGCCAATCTCATGTCACTGCAACAGAAAGAAGAATACACAATGTAGAATGCCTAGCTACCGGAGGGAAGGTATCCTGATAGTCCACCACATATGTCTAGGGTGGCAGCGGGTGGAATAAGAAGCCTGTTGATCAGGCGACTATAAGCCTACTTCATGGGAGGTGTGGTTGCGCCTAAAAGAAACTGTGTGTGCGACCTCATGCTCTAGGCCTAGGGTTGCCAAGAAAACTCCAACCATCGTGGAGTTCTTCTATGCCTTATGTTGCTTTGTAGATGTGGTAACTGGCATGAAACTATAAAGTTTCTCAAACATGTCGCGAAGCGAAGAGTAGAATCTATGCAGGACGATCGTTTTGCTTGGCCACACATTCACACACATATATGCCAAATTGTAGCTAAAAAATCTTGACCTCATTCTTTGTTTAGGTATACGCAACTGCCAGAATATCCCACATCGCCTTAGCGGTGAGCTGGTTCACAATATCATTGGCGATCTCTGTGATGAGTGTCCCAATGAGCCAAACATGCGCATACATGTCATCTTGCTTCCACGAAGCATTTTCCTTGTCTTATCCATCTGCTTGAGTTTTGTCAGAACGTGATCATTGTTATTGCACTGCATAAGAATCGTAAACTGCATGGACCACAACTCATAGCTGGTCCCATCCATCTTCACGATGGGAGCTAGGCCATTAAAGGCACCGAGCAAAGAAAAAACATCACCCTTGTTCTCTGACATGATGAGAAAGATGGTCGAAATAAAACTCGATTGGGGAAAAAGATTGATCTAAGCGAGTCTACACGATCATATAGAGGATTGGTTGTACGTATAGACTCATACAACCATCCTTGTCAACCCTCTATCCGTGCTAAGTTTGGAAACAATGACTTATAGGTCTAAAATCGCATTTTCCAACCAAAATCAGATCTTTTTGGACTGCTAGTCTGCAATGGAGAGGAAAGGATTGCCCACATGGGCTGGGGAAGGCCCTACGGTCGTCTCTGGGTTGCTAGCGGCGGCGCCTCTACCGCTACCTAGCATCGTCACAGGAGGTCGAGGCTGCTCCTGCAATGTCCCCAAGGGTTGCTGGAGCGACACGCGAAGAGGTCAGATGGGGCGGTAGCCATCGCGCGAAAATATCGGCGGCGATACGCGAGTCGCGCGTGAGAGGAGAGGGCGACGGATGGGGGCTAGGGCACATGTGGTGTACGAGAACTCCGATATAGGACCGTTTGATACCATGTTAGGAGAAAATAATAACTTGCTTTTTCATGAGGTCCTAGGATTCTCTAATATAGAGGGGAGACCTGTTGGGAAAATTACATACTTAGGATGGAAAGAGTAGAGAATACGAAAAAGAAACCAAAAGATAAATAATATCTCAACAAATTTCAAAAATTCAATAAATAAACAGTTTTATGTTACCTACTTGTAGCTAGCATCGTAAAAATGTTCCAAACACTCTAATCTTTTAATGTAGCCTCATTTATAATCTCTTAGCCCATAAATATAGTTGACATCTCATATCCAAATCCCTTAAATACAGCCTTGTACTTTAAAGCCGTCGCCAACATATGGTATGTTGAATTCCATTGTGTACAATAATCCAATGACAAGCTCTTCTTAGGTTTGGAATCAACATGTTCTGCGGTCTCATTGAAAGTTACCTCCATTTGAGGTGGGCATGTCGTATATTTAATTCGAAGATACTTTTTCTCTGTTGATTTAGCAATGACATTCAATCCATCTTGGACAACGGGATTAATGATATGAATTGCACATGGAACATGGAAAAATAATCCTTTGGAAACTAGCGAATCACCAAGACGAGCTTTCACGAGTCATGCAACATCATTTGCCTTATCATCATCCATAGTTACTATAAACAACTTCTGATCAATGTTTCATTCAAACATTCTAGATAAAAATGCTAATGTTTGCACCAGCTGATCCATGCACATTTATAAAATTTATGATTTTTTTTTGTAAATTTCAAGAATCATCAATAAAGTGCACAATAATGCATAAACATGGCTTATTTTTTGTAGATGTTGTCCATTTATCCATTGTTCGAGAAATCTGCGAAGACAAATTGGAAAAAAATGATATAATTTCCGTTTCTCATCTTCGATTACTCTCTTGCATATCTTGTCAATTGTTGTATGGATGAGATCTTGTGTTGGGGTTGAGTGATAAAATATATGCTTGAATAGATGGATGAGATATTATGTTAAATCTATATTTATGCACAATGATAACCTTTCCATGTAGTGTTTGACTTTTTTCATTATCAAAAGTGGAATTCGAAAGGCTACCACTTCCATCTGATTTCAACATGGACTGAATTAACTATTGTCCTGGCTCTGCTCTAGTTTGATTCAGACATACTTGAGTATGATTTTTCAAATGAATTGTGCATGTTTCATAAGCATGCCGAAGTTCCATTTTGCATAACTTGCACACAACCCACAAAATGTCTTGCTCATATGTTTTTTCTTTAACTATCATCACCTCCTTTTTGTTAACTCTTTCATAATCCATCCAAACCTCTAATGCAAGTTTTTTTTTGTTTCTTATGCAAGGTCATCACAATCTTTTCTGAGACATCATTGGTTGAATTTTCAATTGATGGATCGGTATCACCCATGGTGATAAATAAAAGAAGATCAAAGACCTATAATAGAAGTCCCAAATTATACTTTGAGTCTTATCATCGTCGCTACTGGATTAACATTAGGGATAAGTAAGGAGTTTTAAAAAATAAGATAAATAAAACTACCTGATATTGATAATATGCGGATTGTTCCTCGTGCGAAGACAAGTCTGCCTATCTCATAAATATGAAAATCAAGCTATTTATCAAAAAGAGTCAATAATTTGGATTCTAATTTATACCTTTCTTGTACTTGGAATCTTGTCCATTCAGTTTCCCATTTGTAGACTCTTATGAGTCCATGGTCATTCAAAATTTTATTTATTAATGAAATAAGCAAGCAAATTCAACTTACAAGGCTTCCAACCTGTGAACTACAACAATTCTACTGTTCCCAAAAACAACCAAAACAAATTCAGACCTTTTGGATTTGAGTCTAGAGTGCATTTTAAATTTTCAATCTGGTTCAGCTTGATATGAACTCATCTCAACTTTCAACTTGACTTGATATAACTCCTTAAATTCAATGCCCCAGTACTCCTACTTATTGGTTTTTAAAATCTAATATTTAGTCTACCTTGTGGAAACATCCTGATCTCACGGTATAGTTTGAAAACATTTTCAATAAAAAATTACCATTCACATCCTCATTTATTTTTCTTCAACTAACTTCTAAAATTACTGTAATGTCGAAATAAACCGGCGTGGAAGAATGTCCGTATTCGCATCTGTATTAGTTGGTATAGTTTGAAAACATTTTCAATAAAAAATTACCATTCACATCCTCATTTATTTTTCTTCAACTAACTTCTAAAATTACTGTAATGTCGAAATAAACCGGCGTGGAAGAATGTCCGTATTCGCATCTGTATTAGTTGGACGTTATTTATCAACATTCATATTCACATCCATATTGCCGGATGTTGAGATATTTATCTCTCTGTGATTTATTTATATTTCATATTTATCTTATCTTCGTTGTGTAATTTTCTCATAGAGATTTTCTCCTATATAAGAGAGCTCTAGAGCTTCGTGCAATATACAATTCTTATTTTTCGTTTTACATGGTATCAAAGCGATGACCCTAGACTGGAGCTTGTGCTCTAGATATCCTCCACACCAAAACCCTAACGCGAGCGCCACCAAGGGCAGAGCGGGCATCGTCGACCGCAGCCATCGTCACCACTCCTCATGTAGTAGCAGTAGCAGCCAACGTCGCCGCCGCTGAGCAGCAGTAGCCGAGGCTCGCTGCAAGCATCGACAACCAAGGCTGCCACCCCCGGCCTTGGGTACGTCACACTATGGCTTCACATGCTCCATCTTCATTCTAGAGGCCGCGTAGCTCCCTAGGGGTTCCTGATCGACGATTTGACGCATGATTTTTGGGTTTCTAGGGTTGATTTGTTCCTAAAGTCATCCTAGTTACCTAGAGAGACCTCAAATGGATGGAAGAGGTTGTGGTATGAGTTTACACTCGCAACCATCTTCCTGTATGATTGTGTAGACGCAATAAATCCAGTCTACAATCCATGTCTTTATCATTGCTGTCATCATGTCAGACAACAGAGTTGATTCTAAAGGCGAGGTCTCATCCCTGGACACCTTTAAAGGTCCGGCACCCATTGTCAAGATGGATGGGATAAATTATGATTTTTGGGCCATGCAGTTTATGAGCCTAATGCAGTGTAGCTGCAAGAAGCACATCCTCTCATAGGATGAACCTAGCGATAAGATTGGAAGTAATGCCTCATGGGAGGCAGACGATGCCTATGCGCGTATATGGCTATCTGGAATCGTGTTAATAGAGATAGCTAATGATATTCTGAGTCATCCTACTGCAAAGGCTATGCGGGGCATTCTCGCCGCCATATATTCCCCAACGAAAAATGAATCGAAGATACTGCAACTCCAGCATGATATCTTTACTTCAAAGAAAAATGGACATCCTCTACATACCCTCTATACTTCTCTAAGGGGTATGTTTGAGAAGCTTCATGGTTTCATCCCATTGACTGCTACTCCAGAACAACTCAAGGCATACATGAATTCCTTGATGACTGGAGTGTTTCTAGCTATTCTTGATCATGAGTACGACGCTGCTCAGGCGCAAATTCTTACATAGGCTACCATACCACCGATGGCGGAGGCATGTCGTAGACTGAGCAGGCTTTCTATATCTTCCGGAGGTGTTACTCAGCAGCATCAGACTTGCTCTGCTATGGCTGAATCTCGCGGTAGAGGAAGCCCAACATAGTACCATGGTCGTGGCAACCATGGTAGGGTAGGAGGTAGCCGACCTCGTCAGCATTGCTCTTTCTGCCACATGTCTGGACACTTCGAGGATACATGCTATTCTAAGCATGACTTTCCCCCTTCAGCGCATGTTGCGGAGCAAACTGAGCATGTTGGTATTCCTCCTGCTTCTGATCAGAGGTTCGATGATTTTGTAGCTCGTCTGAGAGATCATGCCTACATCCAGCTCGTTTAGTGCTCCTCCTAGATCATCAGAGGTAGCCGCCTCAGTGTCTGCATCAACATCAGGTACAACATATGCTTTTACTAGTTGCTACAAGGCAGACTTATCCGAATGGATCATGGATTCCAAAGCTTCACACCATCTTTGCGGTGATAGAAGCTAGTTTAGTACATACAGTTTGACTCATCCAGGTAGATTGATTGTTATAGCAGATGGAACCTACTCTTCTATTGCTGGTCAGGGGAGGTGCACTTGATTTCAGGGATGCGTCTATAGAATGTCCTTCGTGCTCCTAATTTTCCCATGAATTTATTAGCTATCAGTCAAATCACCAGAGATTTACATTGTCATACCGTATTTGATCCTTCATCCCTTTTGTTTTAGGACATTCTTCCGGGTAGAGTGATTGGATCTGGTTGTGAGCAAAGAGGACTGTATAGATTGGTTCAATCTTCTTATGCTGGTACCTCGTCTATGCACTATGGATCAATCTCTCCGTATGTGTGGCACCTATGTTTTGGTCATCTTCCTCTGCAATAGCCGTGTCACGTTCTTCCTCAGATCTCCCTCCGTGTTACTTTTCAGTGCGATACCTGTCAGCTTGGGAAGCATCACCTATCTACTTTCCAGAGTCCTTAGGGTCATAGTAGTAACATCATTTTTGAGTTAATCCATTTTGATATTTGGGTCCGAGTTACGTCTCAGACTATCAGGGCCATAGATTTTATCTTGTTGTTGTGGATGTTTTTTCCAGGTTGTCTTGGGTCCTTCTACTTAAAAAACTAGTTTGATGCCTGCGAATGTCAAGTATATCCTTTCAGACAATGCTTTAGAATTTTGTAATTGTCAACTCTCATAGTTTCTCAGAACCTCCAATAGAATGGGATGGTTGAGCGCAAACATCGTCATCTTTTAGATGTTACCAGGACCCTTTTGATCCAGAGCCGTGCACCTCATTCATATTAGGGAGATGCGGTTCTAACAGCTTGTTATCTGGTGAATCCTATGCCCTTGTCTATGCTGGGAGGTAAGATCTCGTTCTCGATTGCATTTCTCGAGAAGGATCTTTTCTCCCTCACTCCTCGTGTTTTTAGGTCGGTTGCTTTCGTACATCATATGTCTCCCGGTCATGATAAGCTCTCTCCTAGGGCTATCAAGTGCGTCTTTGTGGGGTATTCCAGGATTAAAAGGGATACCGTTGTTTTGACCATGTTCGTAGAAAGTGTTATGTTAGTGCCGATGTCACGTTCTTTGCGTCCGTTATGTTATTATCTCTTACAGGTGATAAGCTGATCTCTTCGGAGTGTGGAAAAGAGGTATACATGCCTTTATCTCCAAATGTGTCTACACCAGATTCTACTTCCTCTCTCCACCTTCGTCACCACCTTCTTCGCCACCTATGTCACCATCTCCACCTCCATCGCTTCTACCATCTTCATCTGCAGCACCTCCATACTTTCCACGGGTTTACCAGCGCTGTCCTCATGCTCACGTGCCTCCTCTAACATTCAACACGCCCCATGTATATTTTGAACACTTGGTTTCTACTGATGGCACTGGTGATTTGCATTCACAACATGATGAGCAGGAGGTTATTGATGTGGCAATTAATGAGGAGGCTGAGGACCTTGATACGCCCATTGCACTACGCAAGTAGAGGCGTACATGCACTCTGTATCCCCTTACTTCCCATGTGGCTCTTACACACCTTTCAGAAGAGTTTTAGCGGTTTGTTATGGGTCTGTCTGCAGTTGAGATATCGAGTCCTACCAGGAAGCATTGCAGGTTAGTCAGTGACACCTTGCTATGGAGGAAGAGATGACAACATTGCAATCTCGAGGCACATGGAGTGTTGTTGATGCTCCCCATGGTACATCTGTTGTAGGGAGCAAGTGGGTATTTACAGTTAAGCATCGTACTGATGATACAATGGACAAATACAAGGCCAGACTGGTTGCTCCTGGATTCACCCAGACGTATGGTGGATTACCAAGATACGTTTTCTCCTGTTGCCCATACTCTACTCTACGGATTCTGATTTCTGTCGCTGTGGTACATGACTGGCCTCTATTTCAGTTGGATGTCAAGAAAGCCTTCTTGTATGGTGACTTGCAGGAGGAAGTCTACATGCAACATCGACTTGGTTTTATTGCTGAAGGGGAGTCGCATATGGTATGTAGACTTCACAAAGCGATTTATGGTCTTAAACCGAATCTGAGAGCTTGGTTTCAAAGCTCTTAGAATTGATTGAACAACATGGGTTTATTAGATCTACTGCATATCATTCTCTTTTTGTAAATAGACCCCAGAGAGGTACTGTTGCTATATTAGTCTATGTGGATGGAATCATTGTTACAAGTGATGATGAGCAGGGGATTCAATCAGCTAAGGATTTCCTTGGACAACAATTTATGACCAAGGACCGTGGAAACCTTCGTTATTTTCTTGGCCTTGAATTTGCAAGGATCGATCGGAGCATGGTAATAATGCAACGAAAATATGTTACTAATCTCCTAACTGAAACGAGCATGACATGTTGTAGGCCTGCTACCACTCCTATGGATTCTAAGCTCTATGATGATGATTCTGAAGAAGTTGACAAGAGAAGATATATAGAACTGGTGGGGAAACTGTTATATGTCACAATCACCAGGTCTGATATATCATTTGTAGTTAGTAGAGTCAACCAGTTTATGAAGCGGCCTAGGCAGGTGCATATGGATGCAATAAGTATGATCTTGAGATATCTAAAGTCCTCTCCAGGTGTTGTTCAGAAGAGATACATCTCTTACAGTGACAGGGTGTGCTGATGTTGACTTTGTAGGGTACCCTAAGGACATGAAGTCCACATCAGGTTTCACTGTATTTGTAGGGAGCTCACTGGTTTCTTGGAAGAGTAAGAAATAAATAATGGTGTCAAGTTCTAGTGCTGAATTAGATTACAGAGCTATGACACAAGGGAGTACGGAGATGATGTAGGTCAGGTCCATCCCAACTGACCTAATTATTGAGGTGCCTCTTCCCATGCATCTCGAATGCGATAACCAAGCTGTTCAATTTATAGCCTATAATCCAACATTCCATGAAAGAGCCAAACACATCGAAATAGATTGTCGTTACACTCGAGATCTAATTCAGAAGGGACTCATTTCCACATCTCATATCGCGTCAGGTGACCAGATTACATATATGTTTACCAAAGCCCTTGCTAGAGGTCCCTTTCTTCGTTGATGTTCCAAGTTGAGCATGGTTGACATATATACTCCAACTTGAGGGGAAGCGTTGAGATATTTTTATCTCTCTATGATTTATTTATATTTTGTATTTATCTTGTCTTCATTATCTAATTTTCCCATAGAGCTTTGCTCCTATATAAGAGAGCTCTAGGGCTTCGTACAATATACAATTCTTATTTTTCCTTTAACACCAGAATTAAAAAAACATCCATATCCTCATCAAAACGGACACGAACAAATACAGATATATCCGCATCCTCTTACATCCCTAACGAGCATGGTTTGACGCTTATTTTTGAGATCATCTCTTTAGGTTTCAAAACGACATCTAATTATTCTGTGTTCATCAAACGAAGGTCCTCTGACACGTTGACACTTGATGTTTATGTTGATGATATAGTTATTGGAGAGACATTCTTATGTTACTGTTCCTTTTTGTATTTTCTTTTTCTTCTATCTACATTATGTAATTTACCCTTTGGGTCTCTCCTTTATATAAGAGAGCCCTAGGGTTCCCTTAAGGAAATAGATCAATAGTTTTATTCTAAAATGGTATTAGAGTGGTGGTCCTAGATTGGAGCTCTTGTACCCAAGAAACCCTACTCCAACCGCCGCCCTCTCCTTCTTCCTCCAACGGCTACCGCCGCACGTCTTCATCCTCCAGTGGTTACTGCCACACTCGCCAATGTTGCTACGACAACCCCTCTTGCTGCTTTCGCAACTGCAACACCCTCGCTGCAGCTGCAACATCTCTCACTGCTAGACTGCAACCGACTCAACGACTTTAACTACTGATGCTGCCCTTTTAGCTGCCACATGTGGCCCATTTGCTCTCACCTAGGGCTCCAAGAACGTGATCGCGTGATCTTGTTGGTCTGATTTTGGTGTTTTCAAATCAGTATATCGCCCGTTGGTGCAAGGCATATCATAAATTAAAGGAAATGGTTGCATTTTGAGCCTACCCATGCAACGACTTCCCTATGTCTGTATAGAGAAACTTCTTTGGTATACATACCTCGGTCTTTGGATCCGGCAATATGTCAGAAAACAAAGTTGATGTCCCCGCCACATGCGCTTTGCGAGGTCCAATGCCAATAGCAAAGATGGATGGGATGAATTATGAAATATGTACCATGACGTTCATGAGCCTAATGCAGTTGACGGGTAAGAAACATATTCTTATCGAAGAGGAGCCGACTGATAAGATTGAGGGTGAATGCCTCATGGACAATGCTTATGCACATGTGTGGTTGTTTGGTACACTGTGAAGGTTATGGGAAAAAATCTTAAGCACATCACGGAAGCGTGAAGATCACATCATATGCGATCGGGAGTGACTAGTCGCACTAGTTGCTTGGGACAACGGAGTTTAAAAATTTTAAAGCGGTGAAACCACATGATCCGAGAACACTTTTCGAATCGTTTCATCTAAACCACATACAAGATATAGGAATACCTCTTGAAGCATGATTGCAATTAGTCTCTAAAGTAGGAGAGCTCCTGTCTCAAGTTTGATCCAACAAAGGAGATGCTTGTGAGCGCGTTGATGAAACGCGCGCTTCTCGCAATCCAAATTAATGATCCAAGCGACGAATCTCTTGATCTCGTCTCATGAGATTCGACATCTTCTTCAAGAGTGAGGTGCATCGAAGGAGACAGAGATCCATGAGCAGTCGAAGCGGTGGCACAATGCCGTAGCGACGACGATGATCCTCCCTAGGATTTAGAGTGGTCATCCATTTATAATATTTTGGGAGTCCATGGATCACAATCCATGGACAACACAGAATCAATGGTTGAGATTAATTTGTGCTTTTTTCAACGACCATGATTTTGTTGTAAAATACAATTACAATTATTTAATTTAATTAAATTTATATTGAATAATAATCAATATTAATTAATTTCAATTAAATAAATCAATTTTGGAGAAATATGAACGAGGCAAGCCTCCTTCCATATGAGGAGTGGACGACCACTAATCCAATTAGGACTTGGTGACCGTCCGCCCTCCCTACTTAGAAAGGGAGCCTCCTTTTCCTATTTCATGAAATTCATTATTCCATAATTTTCTCCATAATTTACAATAACATTTATTGTAAATTACGAATTATTTTGTGAAATATCAATCATGCTATTGGAAATTTGTGAATCACATTCAACCCAAAATAATACAAAAATTATATTTTAATTAAATGTTCAATGTGAATCCAATTCACATCAATATTTAAATTATAAATGCTATTTACAAATAGCTCTCTCTCTAATATATTATAAATCATATTTATAATGTATATGATTTATATAGGTAGTGCTATCCATATTATTCATATCCATGATAATTAAATCACATTTAATTATGTTGGATCATCATTCTCATGCTTCAAAATAATATGAATCAAATTCACATTATTCATGATAATTAAATCACATTTAATTATCTATTTCTCAATGCTTGGATACAAATTCATCAATGGAATTATTCTTGAACTCTTTCAAGAATAATTCGCTTTCTCCACGAATACTTGGAGATAAGGACATGGCGATTGTACGTTCCACGTATGGTGACTTGGATATTGAGATCACATCTCAAATCTAGATCTTGTGGACCTCCCATAGATGTTTGATTAAATCAAAGTTGTAAATCTAATCATCTCATTGCATCTAAATCACATTCAGATCACTATCCAACATTTGGACCAAGATTAGATTACTTCTCTATTGAGAGGGGTTACTAAAATCCAGACATGTTTCATCACTCACTCGAAATGGTAGCATCATGGTTATACAATCGTTTATTATCACATCAACCTCAGGTATTCCTAATACCTGTACATCCTGCTAGAATAAACCTGAAGTTTTAGATCTTATTTAGATTGTCTCCTTCAGGGTTTTATCATTAAGTTTCTCATTTGATCATTGGGAGTTGGTATTGATCACAAACTTTCCAAAATCATATATCGTACCCAGGTATTAATCATATACTTTCCAAAAGCATATATCAAACCTACAAATTCAGTAAAGCTTCCAAAGAGAGACGACCGTGCACGGAATTTAATCCCAATATCTCATGAGTGAGCTCATGTCTTTCGATTCAGTAAATGAACCTGTATGATCCCTTTGAGAAACCGTATTACTCATATGTCCTTGTATGCACACCAGTTCGCCGGTGTATAGACCTTGATTATATCATCAACCTATCGGTCTACCAAATGTGCATACTCAAAGATATAGTAACACATCTGTCTCCGATTAGAGGATGCGTACATATATCATGACAATATACGACATAGGTCTTGGTTATCTCGATCTCATTGAATCAACTATCTGACCTAACCTATCTAATACCTCCAAATCTCTATTCCTATATAGAGGACCTATGTCAAGAGGTCGGTTAGATATCAACCTTTAGAGAGGAATTGCCATCTTCTTCTCACGTTGGAGATCCTCTCTTAACAATCACTTGACGGTACTTGATGAGTCCTTAATCTAACTCTTTAGATATCATCCAAGTACCAACCTCTATGATTCAACATTTGAATCAACAATTGTATGATCATCAAGATGGCCATGGTATAAAACCCTAATTGTACTAAGGGACCTATTATGCAAATTAGTTATTCTTTATTTCAGATCAGAGAATAATATTTGCAATAACATTTATTGCATGATGGGTCGTCATGGGCTCGCATGTCTAACACACTGGCAGTTGATATCGCCAATGATGTGGATGTGTGTACTGCCTTTAGGAAGCAGAGACATGTGTGCATCGCATCCTCTTGCTTCCCATATTTTGTTTGACCACTTGACTGCGGATTTCAGGCAATTTGCAGTTGCACTTTATGCTGTGGAAATTCCACGTACATATCAGGAGACTTTATGAGACAGTCAGTGGCGTCTAGCCATGGAAGAGATGGCCTCGTTTAGGGATGAAAACGGATCGGATACGGATTGGATACGCCTATTTCCATATCCATATTCGCTTCAACTCTATCGAATACGAATACGGATACGGATATGATTCGGATATGCATTAAGGAAACCATATCCGTTAAAATACATATACGAATCTGAATCGGATATATATCGAATCCGAATACGGATCGAATAAAGAGCGGATCCGAATAAGGATCGAGTAAAGAACTAATCCAAATATGAATCGAATAAAGAGTGAAATCAAAATATGGATCCAATAAACATGAAATCTGAATACGGATCGAATAAAGACCATATACGAATACGAATTGATTTTTTATCAAAGTTCATAATGATTTTAAAAATAGCAATGAAATATAAACAAGTTGTATCATGACAAAAAGGGAGCATTGAGATGACATGTGTTCTTGACCGGAAGCAAAAAGGACAGGATTTCGTAACTTTTGTTCGTGTCCATCCCCAAACAAACGGAAGTCTATTATTATCATTAACATATTGTATTATATAATGTGTAATACAACTATAATAACACATGATTGTGGTTTATATTATATTAATTAATATATAAAAAATATTAAATATTATATTCGGATATCCGGATCCGGATCCGGATATTCAAGCCACTACCATATCCTTATCCGTATCCGAAAAATTTTTATAATCCATATCCATATCCGATCCGTATTCGATTAATATTCGGATACGGATATCCGTATCCGGTAATTTTTCGAATACGGTAAGCGGATATCCAGATATATCCGTATCCGTTTTCATCCCTAGCCTCGTTGCAGTCGCGTGACACTTGGAGTTTAGTCCCAACTCCTTCGGGAGCTTCTATTGTCAGTTACAAGTGGGTGTTCACTGTGAAACACCGAGCAAATAGTAGTATTGATTGCTACAAGGTCAAATTGGTTGCATGTGGGTTCACTCAGACGTATAGGATGGACTATCTGGATACATTCTCTTTAGTCACTCTACACTTATGCTGATCTTTTGTGTTCTAGTTGAAGCTTTTGTTTAACTCATGATGGGGAGTTAGCTTTACAGAGTCAACTAAGAGTAAGTTTTGTTATCATTGAAAAATACCCATGATCCATATATTAAAATTTATAATTCCTAATCCACATATGTGGACTATTCTGTTGTCCACACCGTTGACCTCTAAATTATAATGCTGTTCGTATGAATTTATTTAGTTTTTCTCTTCTGGGTTGCCTGATAACTGTTTTTCCACCAGGAAGAAGCAAGATCTGTCGGTAAACTTCGAAACCACAGATTGGCAAATTTACTTGGTTGTTGCTGTGAAAATGATGAAAGACTACTTGTGGCCGAATTTATGCCCAATGGAATTCTCGCAAAGCATCTATTTCACTGTAAGTGCTTGTGCCTCATAAGGATCAAATTTCAGTTTTTTTTTTTAAATTTGATATGTTCTAGCTCTTAATTGAAATGTTTTTTTGCTCACATGGCAGTACCAAATCGATTTAAAATTTTTAAAAGCCTGCCACAGGTCCATCTTTTGGTACACTTGCTGTGTAAATAACTACTTAGTTAAGCAGTTTCATTTTATATTTGAATGCAACGAAGCTTTTAAGAACAATCTTGATTCCCCTCATTTTATTTAAATATATCTAGTGATCTTCAGTTTTACAAGGAATTTATGATGCTCCGAACAGGAGTAATAGACATCTTTTGAAGCCCTTAGGGGAGCCACATGGCATGCTTCTCCTTCCGCCACCCGCCTCGCTTCTCCTCCGTCCATCCACTCCTGATGGATCGCATCTGGAGCGCCCATGCCCGCCTCGAAGGGGAGCCATGCTGCTAGGGTGAAGATTGTCACTTTAACCAAGAGGATATGCGTTAGATTTCACATAACATCCTATATTAAAAAACACACTGTTAGCTGCACACACTAAAGCCAATAATGTTTGATCCTTGCTGGATCCAGCACATAGCAAAAGTGTTATTCACTCGCCAGGCTGCCTTCAAATAGCATTATGATGGTTTCTCTGAGGGTCATTTTTTGTATTGTCATCCTAAAACTGTGAATTATGATGATAAGATTTGGAGGGGTAGGGAACCAACTTCATGAATATCTTCAAGTATTCATTCTGCTGCAGGAGGATAGGCCTGAGGGAAAATAAAACCAAGAAACTCCTTGCTTTTGTTTATAGGTGGATGAAAGCGTGTTAGCTTATTTATTGTACATAGGCGTAACTGAACTACATAGCTGTATTTTACCTTTTACCCATCTTATAAAAAATTATCCGCATTAGAAACGTAAGGGTAAATTACTCAAATATACATTACATAAAATGTAAACTCTGGAAGACATCCCATTGCTTTCCAGCCAAAAGGCTCATGATGAGGCAATGTGAGAAACCATTTCCTTCTTTGAGCAGAAGCTACAAAACCCACGTGCTGCAACCTTTTCGAACACCATGCCTTCATCCATAGAACCATCTGTAACAACTCTTCTTTCCCAAGCCTCCTATTGTAACATCACTACAAAAACAACTGCCATGCCCACATGAGAACCTGATAGGATTTATGGGCTACTTCAGACCCTCAGTCAAAAAAGCCATTTAAACAGTTGAAGATGAAAGACGACAACACTATCTCAAAAAAAGGTGGAACTACATGTAACATGACTGCATGGATGGCATCTACCTAGGAAGATCTGGTAAGCATCACACCTTTTTGGCAGCACGAACGCAGGATTCGAATTCAAATTCAGACACAAGCTGGGGCGTCGTGATACGGCCAAAAGGAAGCTATGAATCATGTTGCAGAAATCATATGAATAATATCTATGCACTCCACTTAGATGTTTGCTCATTGTACTATATCTTGATGATTTTTGTCGTTGATTTTGGAACTTATGTCCACTATCCATGTTTGAAGAATTCGTTACGTAATTGGATTATATAATTAACACAGTATGCTTCTTTGACCCCATTTCTATATTAAAAATGCAGGCTATATCTATGTGTCATTTGTGATTTCGCATTGAAAAAAATATCTTTTCAACATTTTGTGTCTGTGATAAGCTCTTAAAAATACATAGAGTGAATTGAGAGATTTGCTTCAACTGACTAGTTTTTCGGAGGAGTATTAATAATAACCTTGAGAGAATTGTGAAAAAGTGGGCATCCGTTGACCTTATGTGGCGTTACTTTGAAGGTTCGTTCGCCTTGTGTCAGTTGTAGGTTCTCAATTGTTTCATCCTGCATAATGGATAAGAGGCAGCATTTTTTGTAAATACAGAGTGGCAAGTTGTGGTTGATGAGGAATCCTTTAGATAACCAGTCATTGCAATTTATTTTTTAATTTTACTATTGACTGTTATGGGAAAAGGGTTTTTTGTTGTTGTACTATTGACTGAAAATGCAGCATTTCTGCTTTTCTGCAATAAACAGGACATTCGTAAAAAGTCTAACATCTGATTTCTTTCTTCTACAGGGAAGCGAATCCCATGAAATGGTCCATGCGAAAGAGGGTCGTCTTGTATCTTGCTCAAGCTTTAGAATATTGTACTAGCAAAGGACGTGCACTTTATCATGATCTTAATGCTTTTAGGGTTCTATTTGACGAAGTGAGTACACTTATGTCTCTGAAATTCGTACTATTCCCTTTTTTGCAGCTGCAGTTTGTGTATATTATCATACTGAATCAGCATTTTGCAGGATGGTGACCCGAGACTTTCTTGCTTTGGCTTGATGAAGAACAGTCGTGATGGAAAAAGTTACAGCACTAACTTGGCATTTGCACCACCTGAATATATAACAAATGGTACATTCCTTTCCAGCATCCATTTTTTTATAGCATCTTGCCGAAGGTACTAATAATATGTGCATGATAGTATATACATACTGTCAAATTCTTGTGCTTTAGAATTTTTCACTATTTACCTAGCACTACGGAAGTTTAAGCTTCCTCCTAACCATAGTTGACATCTTTTATTTTACTCTACTTATATTTTGATACTCCACTTTCTTTGTATCTACGTTGTCCCCTTCTATCTTCATCAATTTTATGAAAAACAATCTTGTTGGAATATATAATAAATGAGTACGAAATAGCTGTCAACTTTTTCCCTTCTTGCAATTCTTTCCCATTGTACTATAGCCTATGGCTTGGGCACAATTTTAACGCAACATGTCAAGGTTGTTGCATAAGTGTCCTTTTAGTTGAAGCCGCACAAGGTGAACTGCCCAACTCTTGATAATTGATATGGAGTTGGCAGCTATGGTCTTTGTAATGAAAACATGGAGATACTCCCTATACGGGATAGTGCTCAAGATCTTCACCAATCATAATAACCCCGATCACTTCTTTAACTAGTAGGAGCTCAATATGCGGTAGAGGTATTGGTTACTAGTTGGAGCTCCCAATGGACTACGAATGTAACCCCTCGTACCATCCTGAGAAGACAAATGTGGTGGCAGACACCCTTAGTTGCATACACACTTGAGAAAGCCCTATCCTGAACGCAAACCATCAGACCTCCGAGCAACATTCAATGCTTGGCATAATTTTCAGAGTGTGGAGGAATGTGCTCCTTGTTATGGCACTGCATAAGGGTGCGAAACTGCATGGACCACAACTCGTAGTTGGTACCATCCATTTTCACGATGGGACCCGGGCCCTTGAAGACACTGGATGATAAAAACGTCACCCTTGTTCTCTGACTTGATAAGAAGAATGACGAAACCAGAAACAAAACTGAGGAATAGACTGCTCTGAGTGAGTCTAAACAATCATATGGAGGATTGGTTATACCTATAGACTCATACAACCATCTTCATCACTTTTGCTGTAGGTTAGAGTCGGAAGACGTGATTTATAAGTAAAAGATCACGAAATCCGAACGTAAGCAGACCGTATCGGCCTGCAGAAACGACCAAACTGCAGCACGACCGTGAATGTGGGGCCGAACTGGCGCTGGGAGTGTCCGGTCCAGTCATGGTCATCGCCGCTGGGCGATGGACTGCTGTGCAGTAGCCCCTGTGCAGCGATGGGAGACCCCCGGCGGCTGGGATGCATGCAGCGTGGAGGTGCAGGGCTGGTTGCCGGCGGTAGGCGCGCGGAGTGGTGCGCAGGCGTGCCGACAGCAGTGGAGGAAGTGGCAGCGTGTAGGGTTAGGGTGGGATATGGGACCCTCGGTCTAGGATTGTTGCTCCGATATCATATTGGAAGAAAAGAATTGCATGCATTAGAAGAGACCCTAGGGCTCTTTTATATAGGATAAAAGCCTTGGGTTAATTACATGAGAAGTACATAAAGAAAGTAGAAATAGATAATAAGAGACAAATATCTCAAACACTATTCAATTTATTCATAATTATTCCAGATTTTTTATTTCTCTTAAACATTCCAGGATATTAATAGGTTGGATATTTGGGTGTATACCCAATTCCAGGATATCGCCTGATATCTTGTCAAATATCGGCAAGAAATCAGTAATTCATTTCATATGGGTCAAAAAGTGAAGATTTCAATACATAATTTCCCAGATATCTCGATCTTATATCGATCGATATTATCGATATGTGGTTGCTATTGTTCAATGTTACACACTCTTTAATTTTTTATCTATTTGTTTAGGATTTTGCTTTTATATATATTCTCGACATTAAAAACATATTATGAACCGTGTTTTGAATGAGGGAACTCTGTCCCTTTTTGTCGATGGAGATGGAACAACTATGGAGATGATTAAGGAATATCTGTTTACATATATATTATTATGCCCATTAACTTGTTCATATGATATCTGATAAAGATAAGACATTTTGTTTATATATAATATGCAATATGATGTAAAGTTAATGTGATAAATACAATTCCTTGATGCCACTAAGCTGTTATTGTTTGAATTTCATCGTTGCTTTCTAATATCTCCCAGCAGTCAACAGTCACATTGACAACGGTGATATGTATAATATAATGTGTATTGGCATGCTAAATCATTCTTGCATGTAAGTGTGCATTTGTATAATATAATGTGTATGGTTTTAAGAACTATGATGATCTTTATTTGTAAAAGGAGTTACTTTTTGTGCTATTTCCAAGATTTCCACTGATATCATCGATATATTATGATATATCCCCGATATATCCCTTTTTGGATCGATCGATACGATATCAATATTGATATTCGAACCTTTCCCACAACACAATCAAGCATGAGAGGAGGAGCTTGGAGCAGATTCGCATATGCCATGAAGACGTCAAGCGCAGTTCCATGAAGAGGCCATATGAGAGGATGTACTTGACATCCCCAACTGATGTTAGTGCCAATCTCACAGTTTGAAGATACAACACAACGGAAAACCCGCAATATGAAGTGTACACCCGTACAGTGTCAAGCAAGCGTCTCTAAGAAGAGGTCTCTAACATTTCAATTCCCCACCGGTGTTCCTAAAACAGACGTTGAATTTCAGAAATGAAGAGACCATGCGCACATACTTGAGAGTCAGAAAACAACATTATATCACCCATGAGCATGTGGACTAACCACACACTGCCACACCAACAGTAATTGTTGCAACAAACTTCTAATTTGTTGGACTAGCACATTCTCATACCGGATGGATTTAATTAAAGGTCTTGAAGGGATTGACAGAACCACTTGGAGTCGCCAAACCCTTATAGCCCTCACCTTTCAAGCCTATTGCTTGTGGTCAGGGCTATCTTAACTGAAGCATGAAATCTGGCCCCTTCAGCCCCGAATAATATGGCCCTTACCTCTGCATTGAAAATCGTCTCCCAATCGCATTCCATGTTTTGCCTGATGCAATTATCATAGAACGTTGCAACACGTGTAAGTCCTCTAGCTTTCCTCTTGTGCACCAGTCTCCAATCATGATCTTTGTTCATAGTGTCCTTCCATTCAAGCTCGTGTACTAGGAGCTAGCAGTTGAGTTTCATAGTAACAATATTCAGGAATGTCCCTGTATGAACCATATATATATGCCTATGCAATAGGTAGGCCAAACTGCATTGTTTATACAATGTAATAAGTGGTCTACACAACATATTGGGGCTATAGAGCCGCATATTCGGCCTTATAGACCCAATGTTGCAGAAGTTGGTATTCGATATTCAATTGGAGGGGTCACTAAACATAGAATATTCGGTATTATTTGATTATGTATTTTTAATTATTTTAAAAATAAAAATTACATGTCTAATATATATATATATATATTCTTATATATTTATACATATATGGCCATCAATCAATAACATGCCAAGATAAAAGTATGAATTAACGAGTTATAAATGGAGCTTTAACATTTGTGGTGATACCGAGGTAAATGGAACCTTTAAAAAAACCGCAGTTGTTGCAATAATCGATCGAATACGAATATTCGGATTTAACCGAATATTGACCGAATAGCAAAATTCTATTCAGTTACCCCACATATAAAGAATATTCAGCCTAATACTCTATCCATTCGACCAAATATTGCAACAGTATATAGAGCACATATCCAGTCTGCATTTTAAAATAAGTTGAGACTTTATTTTTTTATCAGTTTTTTTAGCTTGTATTAAGGAGAATAATACTTACATGCAAGCAACTTTTTAGATGATTTTATTATCAAAATTTATGTTAAATATACAAACTTACCTTAATTTTTAAAATTTGGAAAACTCTTTGGAGGTGGTTGTCGACTTTGGAAAGATTATCGTCATTGTCTTGGATGGCATGACAAAAGGATCATATCGGCATGTGGCCATCGAAGTAGCTATGCAAGGGTCGAAGGTGTCTCCCTACGCACTTCTATGGCTGAGGCAATCATGCTTTCTTGTTGAGGTAGAGGCGTCCCCATGGAAGAAGGTGTGCTGCAGAGGCTGTTCTCAGCTGAAGTCTAGCTTGCTGATTGTCATTCACCAGCGTCTTTCCATCTTCTTCATCAAAATCTTAAAAAAGGCAATAAATCAGAGGTTATCTCCAGTAGTGTTGCTCGAGGAGTTGGTCTAACTTTGCACAACTCAGGAAATGATCCACCACTTCCTTTGGTATCCTTCAAGGTTGTCCTCATGGGCACCCAAGGATGTACTCAACAAGATGCATTTCAGTACATCCTATCACATGTGATGCACATGGTCATGATATCAAGTCGGGTTTGGGCGATCTTTCTCGTTGAGATTCTTTCTTGAACCCAATTCCTCTTTTAGATCAGAGTGTTAATAAACCCTATAGCCCGTAAATGGTGGGCCTTTTCTGAATCAGTGAGATCTGTCAAGTAGCCTATATATTCTTTTCACCAAAACAGAGAAAAAAATAGGGTTTGATTTTAGCCCGAAGTTGTCGCCCAACACATGTCATCGCTTGTTAGAAACTCGATGAATGTCCAGTACTTGGAGGAGAATGCTTCGAAGAAAGATGAGCCCCATGTCAACCTAGCTCTCATGGGCATTCTCCTCCTTGCAGCCTAGCCGGGGGTCATGTCCCCATTGCGACCCAGCTGGGGGAAAATGCCTCCCTTGAGCCATGATGCATCATCACCTGAGTTTGTGGCTAATCTGATCACGTATATTTGTCCTTCGGCAAAGTCATCACGAGGAGGGACTATGGTCTGCTAAGAAGTGTTTGGCAGGGAATGACTTGCTGGGGCTAGTGGCAACGAAGTTTAAGGAGTACTTGCGACATTTCTCCCAGAAGGAATTGGTTTTCCGCTCTATGGTTTGTTGCTTGCTTGCAGAGGGGCCTCTAGCTTTGCTGTCACAATAGACCTGCATACTTTAGAGGGAGTCATGAGCTACGAATGTATTTACGACGAAAGATTCGTTACAAAAGACCTCAATCTTGGTCAACTGATTCTACTACCCCCCCTTACTCCCTCGACATTGAAATTTGCTTTTTTATGATCCGCTTGTTAATGCAATGGAGAGGTCATGTCTGGAAGGTGAAGTGACCTATAGAGGACAGTGGGATACAGATCATTCCAAGGCTATAGCTACATGCATAGGGGCGATTATGCCATGAAAGTATAAGCATATTTCCAAATGACTTTGATCACCTGTAATGTGAGGGGCTTGGGGAAGCCCCCAAAAAGGAAGGTGGTAGGGGATCTTTATACAGTTGGAAGGCAGATGGGGTCGCGCTTTAAGAAATAAAAATCACATCCTGGATTGTCAACTATGATGTAACAGTGGGGGTGACCCGCTTAACTGCTTTAAAGTGGTAGGCTCCATTGGATTTGCTGGAGACTTGATCTTGGGCTGGAATGGTGACATGTTTTAGTAGTTAGATGTCAAGAACGAGGGAAGATGCCCTCTCTCCATGGTATTGCAGAGGAATTTGAATGGAGTTTATTTCTTTACCGATATTTTTATTTTTTGAGAGAGTTTACTATATTTTTTTTGATGATAGATGCTTCAATTCACCCTGATCTGTGGGAGGAACACCGCACTATACGTAACAAGTTTAGTGCAGTGCCTTGGTTAATGGGCGGGGATTTCAGTTTAGCCGTTCACCCGGAGGACAAACCATGGAGAAGATATGGTTAGGAATTAACCGAGAACATTGCTTCTTTGATTGTTTTGGAGATGAAGTTTATTGATGCATCTGCTTGTTGCTAGACGTGGCGAGGCCCCAGATTGAGGTCTTGCAACTCTTCCAGTTAGCCTCGGTGAGAGCCTTGCTGCCATCACATCCTTATCATGCATCGTTACTATAGGAGTTAGGTGAGGACCAAAGGCAAACCCTTCAAATTTCAACAGTCATGGTTTCTAGAAGATGACTTCAGGAACTTGATTGTGGACTTTTGGAGAGATTGTTAGGCCTAGAGATCGATGACAACAAAATTTGCCTCGAAGGTGATTGAGTTTAGGAGGCGTTTGATCTCGTACATGAAAGAGGTGTAGATGCATCATGCCCTTAGAAGGAATATTGTGCAGGAGGAGTAGATCTTATAGGATATGATCGTGATCATACATTTGCAGAAGTACGCGAACCAAGGCTCCAATTTCGAATCATTCAAGATGAGGATCTAAAAGTAGAAGTTGATTAGAGGCAAAGATCAAGATAGTGATGGCTCAAAGAAGGGACAAGAACACCTGATTCTTTCACAATATGGCTAGTGGGAGATGACATAGGAATTTCATTAGGTCAATCTTTGCGGACAAGGCTCGTGTTTAGGGAGAAATAGAGGTGGGATGCGCTCTTTGCGACTACTTTCTCATATTGAGCAAAAGAGTTAAATGTGATGGTTATGGATGGACTTACCGGAGGTTCACTAGCATTTCGTAGATGCAGGGGGAATAACCAATTCTCGACTTTAAGAGTCAGGAAGTAAAGGATGTGATGTTTCAGATTAATGCGGATAGGACCATAGGTCTGAATGTGTTCCTCATCTTCTTCTTTAGAGAGTTTGGGAAGTGGTGGAGAAGAATGTGATGGGGTTCTCCAAGAATTTAGGGGGGGAGATGACATAGGAATTTCATTAGGTCAATCTTTGCGGACAAGGCTCGTGTTTAGGGAGAAATAGAGGTGGGACGCGCTCTTTGCGACTACTTTCACATATTGAGCAAAAGAGTTAAATGTGATGGTTATGGATGGACTTACCGGAGGTTCACTAGCATTTCGTAGATGCAGGGGGAATAACCAATTCTTGACTTTAAGAGTCAGGAAGTAAAGGATGTGGTGTTTCAGATTAATGCGGATAGGACCATAGGTCTGAATGTGTTCCTCATCTTCTTCTTTAGAGAGTTTGGGAAGTGGTGGAGAAGAATGTGATGGGGTTCTCCAAGAATTTAGGGGGGGATTTGATTTTGAGCAGATTAACAAAGCCCTCCTTTTTCTCCTGCTTGAGTGAGAGGTTGCCACCTGAGTGGAGGATTTCTAGCCTATTGTGCTCTCCAATATGATTTATCTTATCATTGCTAATGTTCTTTCCATCTCCGGGAGTTAATAATCCTGCAGTCAAGTGGCTAATAGTTTGGTGATGGCATCTAAGCTCCTGATGGATTGGAAGCGGAGGTAGCTTAAAGGTATGTTATGGAAGGTTGATTTCACCAAGGCATAGAATTGTCTAGATTGACATTTTCTTTGCAGCTCTCTTTTGCAGAGTGATTTTTCTGGGCTTTGGATTGCATGGATGAAGTGGTGTAATACAATTGTCTCCTTTTCTATTCTGGTCAACGGGCACTCGGATGGTGGTTTCTGTCGTCCACGACATGGTGTCCGTAAGGGCTGTTAGTTGGCACCTCTTCTTTTATGCAGCCAATACCTCGGTGGTGCTAATGAGATTGGCCTTTGATTGAGGCCTTTGCAATTGTTATAAGAATGCATATATTTTGAATACCTGTTATGCAATATGCTGATGATACTATCCTCTTCATTGAGGGTGATGTTATGCTTGCAAAGAGTGCATCCTTTATTTTTATGCATCTTTGGTGAAATCGAGTTCGTGGATCAATCGTGAGAAGTCGAAATTGGTTCCCTTTGGGCTCTCAGAGGAGGCTTGTGAGGTTGCGGTGATTTTACGTTGCTCGGTCACATCGCTACCTACCACCTATCTAGGTATTCTTCTCACGTTTGGCAGGCTTCGCACTAGCTCCGACTGGCATCTTGTAGTAGAGAGACTAGAGAAGAAGTTGGCTTGCTGGAAGGCAGTCATGATATTATGATGTGAGCATTTGGTTCTCCTCAAGCATGTGCTCTCAACCATCTCTGTGTTTTTCTACTCCACCAGAATGATCCTTGTTGATGTCCGCTGAAAGCTTGAATCCTTGATGAGGCATGTGGTAGGCGGGTACTTCACACGAGAAGAGTGGGCTTCATCTTCTTAATTGGGAGATGGTGACTAGGATGAAGGAGTTCATGCTTGGTATCTTGCAAATCCGACATATAATCAAGGCACTACTAGCCAAGTGGATAGTCAGATTACGGGGCAATGACGATAATCTGGTTTATTGTTTGATGCAGAATATTAATGGATTGTGGGAAGTATGCCACGTTCACGGTGTTCTATTTGTTTCCCATCTTTGTTGTGGCAGGATATTTTTGGTATTCTTCATGAATTAGATAACCTCATGAAGCCGGTCATTGGAAGCGAGGGCTCCTTTAGATTTTGGTTGGATAACTGGACCCACTCTAGCACGTTGTGTGATCAGGTTCTTAGATTATTTGCGCTCTCAAGTAATTGCAATTACTGTGGCACATGCATGGTCAGCAGGTACTTGGGCTCCTTTTGTGTATGCCTGATTTCTATGAGCAAAGGATGGAGGAGTTTTTTGCATTGCTAGCTTCCTTGGATGGCGTAGACATGCCAAACACAGTAAGGGATCATTGGGTGCTGTCAGATGGCAACACTCTTTGTTAGAAAGCCTAACAAGGTGTTCTCTTCCTTATAATTAAGGGTAGATGAAGACTTCAAGTATGATTGCAGGATGATTTGGAAGAGTAGGATCCCACATCATTTTTAAGTCCTTTGGCTTGTGAAGGATGGGCAAATTTTGACGAAGATCTACAGGGACAGAATCATGCGGAGTGAACACACACGATGTGCCCAAGATGTAATGCTGCTCCAGAAGATCTTGACCAGCTATTCTTTGGTTCTGAACTCTTAACTAAGGTGTGGGAATGTGTGCGAGCGACATATCTTCGGTCAGGTAACTCGACATACTTTTAGAACTCTTTGAGGGTGGTATGCAGCAACTCGTAGGATGACTGCTCAGGACTTTTTGCCTACCTTTGAGCAATCTGGTGTGATAGAAACGAGCTTATCTTGTCAGAGATATTGTCCTGAAAATGTAACCGAGCATGCCAAGGCCCTTCAGCATGGACTCATCATATGTAATACACTTCTTTGATTAATTTCATGTTGTGATGGGTCCCATCTTAGGGCCTCACTGTTCCTTTTATAAAAAAAATTCCTGGAAAAACTTTTTTTAATCAAAAAACCAAACGTTAACATTGAATTGCATTTATTTTAAATTTTAGAAAATATAACCTACGCCAAACCACATTTTCAGCTACATTTTTTATAACTACTTTTTTTACTGTTGCAGTTGCGACTTGGCCTATTGTCTTTACCTCTTATCTCTTGTCTTCCGACCAATATTTTTATAATCTAGTTTCTTTTCATATGTTCAAGGCATTTCATTTGAATGCACAATCGATAACTTGTTTGTGTTCTTCCTGTCACACACACACACACATATATATATATATATATATATCTCACATTTTACAGCTGTCATTTTTTATTTAATATTTACAATGAATACTCTAAAATTAAAAAGAACACATCATGTTGGAAGGAATGTTTATATTGTCATAATTTCAATTTATTTAAAAATAGTAAAAATATGTTGACAGTTTTAAATATACAGTTTTAAATTCTCTAAATTAATGCTTGACTTTTTGTAATACTGTTGTTACATGCAACCAATAATTAATTATATAGATTCGTAGATATAATTATTTCGAATGCAAACCATAGTTGGTTTAAGATTATTAGCCACATTTTTCAATATTTGATACTTGTATGTCGGTGATTAGCACTATCGCATGCTAACTTTATTAGCAATAGAGGTTGTTCTAAGAGGTAAGCTCTACATAAAAGTATGTAAGTTCACTTTCATTTCATAAATTCAAAGGTTGTAGATATCCATATCAATTTATTAATTAACAAATTAAAAATTAGAAAACCACATACAACCACATGTACCGTGCATATGCCCTCGCATTCTGCCTATTCACTATGCAGTGACTTGTTCGTACGCATATATATACTCCACATTCCAGAACCTTGCATAGTCATCTTCCTACTTTTTGTATTATTTTGTTTCGTTTTTTCTGGTTAGTTATGGTGTCCCAATGTATGTTAGAGCAAAACAAGCACTATATTCATTATTGTTATGCAGAGAACCAGGCTGCCTGACCCAATCAAGTATGGTTTTTGTTGGGTAAAATGCGATATCTATTTCTTTTTTTTTCAAGCATTTTTACTTGCCACTTTGAATAGTTTCATTTAATTTTTTCCTCTTGTCTTCTAATCATCAACACATTTTTGTTTTTTCTCTTATCGTTTTATATCAATCAGCCAGGGTGATACCTGAGACCGTAATTTACAGCTTTGGCACCCTCCTACTTGATGTTCTTACCGGAAAGCATATTCCTCCTAGCCATGTAAGTATAATTGCTTTCTATAGTGTAAACTAAAACATTCGGTAAAGTAAAACGGTGATCTTTCCTTCAAAGATGTCTAGAAAAGTATGTTTGACTGGATGTTGCGAAGGGTTAAAAAAGCATTATAACTTAGAGAGGTTGAAACAAACTGTTCATCTAGTGCAAGTGATGTTTAGACCTTTGTTTTACTTATGCCAAAATAACTCATAAAAGTTCTTTTTGTTGTTGATATAACACCTTTTTTGTGTTGTATATAATGAACAGGCTCTCGATTTGATTAAAGATAGAAAGTTTCTTTCATTGACGGATTCATATTTGGAAGGACAGTTCTCAACTGAGGATAGTACTGAATTGGTACGATTAGCTTCACGTTGTCTGCATCATGAGGCAAGTGAGAGACCTAATATAAAATCAATAGTGGCTGCTTTGACGCTGCTTCAGAGGGAAGTAGAGGTAAGCAATTATTTTAAACATTCTCTCGACAATTCTATTTTCAAAACAATAATATCGGGCCAAATATATCAAGGTCAGTTGCTCACTAACCTTTTCCATTTTATTACATGTAAATTTCGTCAAGATTGTCCAATGCAATGCCTAAGAACCTCTTGTGTTGTGATGTTTCAGAAACGTTAGATAAAATATTGAGGATAGTCACTACTAAATATAAATAAATATATATGTGGAAAAGAATGAAAGGATAGAAATGCGTGCTTTATTCTGGATGTCTAGGGGTCTTATATAGGAGGAAACTCTAGAGATCTCAATAAGGGAAAAATACAAAACTATCCCTGAAGGGAGTGTAAATAATCAATAAGCGCAGTGAGAATATAAGTACTAGTCTATAACTAACACTCCCCCTCAAGTTGGAGCATATCTATCAGTCATGCCCAACTTGGAAACAATCCATGTCATGCACTTCTTGGATAAGGCTTTTGTGAATACATCAACAAGCTGAATGTCTGTGGAGATGTGAGAAGTAGTTATCTTTCCATTCCGGACAACGTCAAGACCAAAATGACAGTCAATCTCTATATGCTTGGTTCGCTCATGAAACATGGGATTTGTGGCGATGTAGGTGGCAGATTTATTGTCGCAATATAGCGATATAGGAGTGGTGATAAGTGACAACATTGTCGAGTTCTTGCAGAAGTGTTAATAGCCACGTAATCTCACAGGCAGCTTGGGCCATTGCCCTACACTTAGCTTCTGCACTTGATCTAGAAACAACAGTATGTTTCTTGCTTCTCCAATTAACCAGATTTCCTCCAACCATCATAGCATATCCTATGGTAGAGCAATGATCCTCATGTGAGCTTGCATAATCTGCATCAGCATAAACAATGAGATCAGTGTAGTTGTTTGGCCTATAAAAGGGGCCACGTCCTAGTGATTCCTTTATGTATCGTAGAATCTGGAGTACATCCTGCCAGTGACTGTAAGACGGTTTCTCCGTATGCTGATTGGCTCTGCTCACTGCATATGAAATATCTGGTCTTGTAATAGTGAGGTAAAGAAGTTTGCCAACCATGCTTCTGTATCTAGTAACATCTTCAAAGTGAGGATCAGGGGAGGAGGGGTGCTTCTTTGGATCCGCGGGAATACTAGATGGCTTGCATCCAAGCAGCCCTACTTCAGTGAGGATATCCAGACAACATTTTCTCTATGAGAGATGGAGTCCTTCTGTGGTGCGTAGGGCTTTTATGCCTAAGAAATATTGCAGTTGTCCGAGATCCTTGATGACGAACACCTTTTGAAGAAAGGCCTTGGTTTCTAATATCCCATCAACATCATCACCTGTATCAACCATGTCATCTACATAAACAACGAGTATAACGGTACCGGATTTCCGTTTTCTGACAAATACAGAATAGTCAGAAGTTGTTCTCTCGAAGCCAAGTGTGTTGATTTCTGCAGTAAGTCTTTCTGTCAAACCACGCCCTTGGGATCTGCTTCAGACCATATATTGCCTTACGAAGTTGATATACATACTTCCCCTCGACTTCATAATTCGGTGGTTGCATCATGTATACTTCCTCATTCAGGTCGCTATAAAGGGAGGCATTCTTCACATCCAGCTGAAAGATGGGCCAGGCCTTGTTGACTGCTACTGCAAGAATCGTCCTTATGGAACCCATTCATGCAACAGATGAGAATATCTCGAAGTAATCGACCCCATATGTCTGAGTAAAACCTTTAACCACAAAACGAGCTTTTAATCTGTCAATGGACCCATTTGGTTATTGCTTTGTTGTGTACATCTGCATGCCACAGATGTAGTCCCCTTAGGACATGGAAACAGATCCCACACCCCTCTGGAAGTGAGAGCCTCTGACACAGTCGGAAAAATTCAACGGTGGAAAAATAATTGTCGGTGGAAGAATTATAGACGGAGAAGAAATTAGAGGATGAGAGAAGAGAAGATCACGCCAGCTGCGTGGGATTTTGGAAAGGAATCGCAAGATTGCGCTAAGGGAGGGAGAGAGAAACCGGAGAGATAATCTCAATTTTCATATAATCTGACCTGTCTGACCATTACAATGGACTACCATCCCCTTTATATTGGAGGGGTGCAAATACAAAAATAGAAAGGGAATCAAATTTAAAACCCCACTCGATTCTAATTGACTCTAATTGATTTGAATCAAAATTCAAATCTACCTCTATCCTATTTTGACTCTAATTCAAAATTCAAATTTAAAATTGACCAACTAATTGGATATCAAACACGACCTTTTATTTAAATAAACAAACTAATTAAAATAGCTAATTAAGGATGGAAATTCCTAATTTTAAAAATTCCCAAATCAGCCATTTGCTCTAATTTGAATTGCCCTGTCAATTTAAGAATGATTGCATCAATTCTCCTCCGCTTGAAAAATCCGTCTCCCGACGAATTGCTTGTTCTTCGTTCCTTCGATGGAGAACTCGATGTTCAAATTGTATCTTCAAATTCCCCCAATCACATCCTTTTCAACGTTACACTTGTAATTTTTTTCAATAGGAGGGTGTCTCTGCAATTTTTGTACCCCTTCACTTGAAATGTTTCTTCATAAGTTCCCACCAAATTCAACCATCAAGTAACAACTTTTATGAGGGGGGACTTCACTACAGTTATCCCAATTCATATGCTGAGTGATTTCTTTCCATCGGGAGGAGATCCCAACCCTTACTAGGGTTTCGACTCCTATAGAGACTCGGCGGTGCCGTGTTTGGCGGTGAAGGCGGCAGTCATGCCAGAAACGCAGGTGGCAGCGACAAGGCCTCGAGATCACTTGGAGGCGATATCGACGGTCACTCGAGCCATGTGTGTAGGGCCGATGCTTTCGGAGAGGGCAGCGAGGAGGGGTTGGATGAGTACTCCTTCGGTGAGGCGGTAGGGGGATGAGACGGTGGATGGTAGGGAAGAGTTGTAGAGGAGGCGATGCAGGTGGGGAGTTGGTCGTGGGCATAGGGGGTGTGAGGGTGGCGATGGGAGAGGGTGATGGGGCTGGGGTCTGCTCCACAAGGGGTGCGGGGGCGGATGGGGAGAATGGTGGTGGTGGTGGGGCAGGGAGGGTTGCCAGGGGGATGAGGGTGGCTGCGGGAAGGGCTAGGGCTGAGGGCTGTGCTGCAGGGGGTGGGGAAGGTTGCCAGGAAAGCATCGGGGTTACCTGTGATGGCTTAGGCGGTGTCGGGATGGCCGGAGACGGATCCTTTTCGTGTTTTGGTTCTTGGACAGCAACTTTTATTGCTAAATCGAGGTTTTGGCATTCTTTATCCGCAGGATTTTCATCGAATATGGGCCCTTCGTCTTCATAATGGTGTTGGCCAACATTTGTAATAGTAGAATTTTCTTTGAAACTGAAAATATCTTTCGTTTCTTGCTCAAAATTGGGTTGCACAGCGGCTGCGACGATCTGAATTTTGTTGTCGTCGATTGATTCTTCCTCGATTATCGTATCCAGCCATTCTTGTACTTTGATGCTTGATATAATGCGTTTCTTGAACTTCTTTGAGCGCGAGCGTGATTGCAAGCCATGGGAGAGACGACTTAAATCGAATTGCAAGCGCCAATACTCAACAGGATCGTCGAATCGTAAGAACGATTCAATTTCCATGCCCTGATACCACTTGATGCAAATAGGATTTCGCGACGATGAAAATGAATTTTGAATGGTGGAATTTTTGGTGGAGAAGAATTGGAAGGGTTGAGAGGAGAAAACTCGTCGGAGACCGAGGGACTTTGGAGTGTGATCTCAAAATTAGTCAGTTAATTTTAAAATTAGGAATTTCCATCTCTTCGTTCATGGCCTTTTGCCATCCAGAGTCCTGCAAAGCATCGCGGTGATCTCTCGGAATCGAAATAGTCATGAGAGCATCAAAATATTTTCTATCATCTAGTGATAATCTAGCAATAGAAGTGAAATGAAATATAGAGTGAAAAGCGCATTGTCTCTTTGTCCTTCGCAGAGCAATGGGGAGCTCCCAAGGACAATCCAGGATAGCAGTGGAGGGAACACTTGAAGAAGGCGTATCATCCTGCAAAAGAGATACGGGTAAAGGAACATCTGGTGGTGGAGATACGTGCTTGCGCTTATAGACAATAGGTGGAGGTGGAAGGTCCAGGGGAATGTCGTTGACTGATAGATTAAAGAAACTAGTCTGCTCAAAAAAGGTTACATCTGCAGAGATGTAATAGCGATGTCCAGTGGAGTCATAGCACCTATATCCTTTTTTAGTACGAGAGTAACCTAAGAACACACATTTGATTGCACGAGGAGAAAGTTTGTCTAAAATATGAAAATTATGGACAAATGCCACACAACCAAATATTATCAGTGGTAGGGAAAAGGGTGAATCATTTGGGTAGAGCAGGGAGAACGGGGTGGAGCCATGCAGGGAAGTGGATGGGACTCTGTTTATAAGATGGACTGCATTAAGAGTAGCGTCCTCCTAATATGTTTAGGAACTTTCATCTCTGTGAGGAGTGAACGAGCAATATTTAGTAGATGCCTGAGTTTTCTCTCTGCTAACCATTTTGTTGAGAAGTATAAGGACAAGATGTTTGATGAATGGTACCCTGGGAAGCAAAGAAGGTTGTTAGGTCATATTGTGTAAATTCTAAGGTATTATCAGAGCGAAAAATTTGGATACCAGAAGAGAAAATATTCCTAACATAATGAAAGAAATTCTTGACAATATTATTAATCTCTGACCATTCTTTTAACAGATAGATCCTGGAAAACCTACTGTAATCATCAACAAAAACAACAAAATACTTGTTTCCACTTAGAGTACGGACTAGACAAGAACCCCAAATATCACAATGGACTAAAGAAAAAGGAACTTCGCAATGTAGCTCAATTCGTGCAGGGAAAGACACTCGATGATGTTTTCCAAACTGACACGCCTCGCACTCAAAAGACTTGAGCGTAGAAATTTCAGGAAACATTAAAGAGAGAGCTTTGGCAGAAGGATGATCGAGGTGAAGGTACCAGAGTAGAGGATCAATGGAGATAGACGCAATGCCAGGAAAACCAAAGTCATAGGTTATACCAAGATAATAGAACTCGTTTTTCTCATGTCCCCCACCAAAAATCTTTCTCGTCCGGATGTCCTGTAAATAGCAATAGGACTCATAAAAAATAACTCGACAGTTAAGCTCCATGTACAACTTGTGAACATGTAAGAGACAGGAGAAAGTCCGGAGCGCAGTGAACTCCAGTAAGTCGTATCTTGGAGGAAAACTCCATAGTGCCCACAGTAGTAATAGGTGAGTGAGCTCCATTGGCAACACGAACAATCTTTACAAAGGAAGATGATTGTGAAGAGGTGAGAAGGCTACCTTCTCCTGTCAGATGAGTTGAAGCACCCGAATCGATGATCCATGCAGGGCTCGTTGCAGAGGCAGAGTTGGCAATTGTACATGAAGTAGTGGCCAGATTAGCAGTAGGAGCAGTATCATTAGTGTTGCTGGCAGAGTTTTGCATTAGCTGACGAAGACGAGCATACTCTGAAGCAGTGAAAGATGCCTGACTCTCACCAGAAGGCTAATCGTGTGAGATGTTTGATGTATCATAGGAGGCTTCATATGAGGTTGTCTTATAGGCATCGTTGGCATTAGGTGGCATGTCAAACTTTGCCCAATAACATTCTGACGGATGATTCCAACGTCCACAGTGAGTGCATGCTAGATAGCGGGTCGTGATGGGATCACGTCCATGTTCGCGTCCTGAATCACGTTCTCGTCCAGCCTCACGATCGCAACCACGACCAATGTCACGACGTGATTGGGCATGGTTGTGAGCAAGGCAGCCTGTATCGACTGGTCCATACACCTTATGCTGGAGCATCATCTCATTCCATTGGACCTGTCTCCCCTTATCTATGGCATATGCGCTTCGGTCATCTTCCGTTTCAGAAACTGCAATAAGTCCTTCCTCAAATTTCACCCTGCTCGTCGTTTAATTGTGAAGCTTGTCAGTTAGGGAAGCATCATCTATCTGTCTTCCCTAGTCGTGAGAGTCGGAGCAGTAGCTCTCCATTTGAGTTTTTTCATATTGATATTTGGGATCCAAGTCGTGTTCCCGATCATCAAGGACACGTGTTCTTAGTTTTTGCGGATGATTTTAGTTTTTTGTCTTGGGTCTTCCTGTTAAAGAATAAATTTGAAGCGGGCAACTCTATTATGAATTTTATTAAAGAAGTGTAGAATGTTTTTTCTGTTTCCATCTAAATTGTGCAAACTGTTCCTTGAATTCTGTACTCATACATTATCTCGATTTCTTTCATCCCATGGCATTCTTCATTAAATGTCTTGTGCCTACACGTCCCAACAGAATGGTGTCGCAGAGAGAAAACACCGCCTTCTTCTTGGCGTCGCTCGTACCCTTCTTATCCAGAGTTGTGCTCCACACTCATTTTGGGGTGATGTGGTTCTCACTGCATCATTAACTGCATGCCCTCGTTTGTGTTGAGGGAGATGATACCTTTCTCCCATGTCTTTCTTGACAAGGAGTTGTTCTCCCTTACTCCTTTGTCTTTGAGTTCGTTGCATTCGTTCACCAATTGTCTCTAGGGATTGACAAGCTCTCTCCTAGGGCTGTCAAATGTGTTTTTGTCGGATCTTTCAGGGCTCAAAAGGAGTATCGTTGCTATGATCCGTTGCATCAAAGATATTATGTCAGTGCAGATGTCACGTTTTTTGAGTCAGTCATGTTTTTCTCTCCTACAGGTGACAGGTTGGTGCCATCAAACACAACTGATGAGATCTATATTCTTCCTCCACCCATGTATGCACCACAACAAGCTCCTACACCTCCACCACCATCCCCACCACCGTCACCACCTCCATCACCGCCTCCACCTCCACCATCTTCCATTTCTTTAGTTCCTCCTCTACCACACCACTACAGTCGACGGCCAGCCCCTGTTCATGATTATGGTCAATCATCAAGCATGCTCCAGGTTTGTTCTAATAACATTAATTCTATTGATGGGACTGATGGTATTTCTCAACAAGAGCAGGTAGGGGATGACACGGATGGTGGTACAACTGATGCAGAACTTGATTTGCCTATTGCGCTAAGAAAGCAGAAGAGGTCATGTGCTTCATATCCGATTATCTCTCATGTTACATTTGAGCATCTGACAGGGGACTTCAGGAGGTTTGTAGTTGCTTTATTCGTTGTAAACATTCCACGGACTCACCAGGAGGCATTAGCTGATAGTAGATGGCGTCTGGCTATGGAGGAAGAGATGTCCGCCCTTCAGTCGAGAGGTACTTGGAGTCTTGTTCCAGCTCCTACTAGGGCATCTATTGTGAGTTACAAGTGGGTTTTTACAGTGAAGCAAAATGTAGATGACAGTATTGATAGGTACAAGTATCGACTGGTTGCTCGTGGCTTTACTCAGACGTATGTGGTAGATTATCTTGATACGTTTTCTCCTGTTGCTCGTCATTCTACCTTACGGATTCTTTTATCTGTTGTTGCGATTCGAGATTGGCCTCTGTTTCAATTAGATATCAACAATGCCTTTTTATATGGTGATCTTCAGGAGGAAGTTTACATGCAGCAGCCACGTGGGTTTACTGTTGGGGGGAGTGTGTACAGATATGCATACTTCGTAAGGCAATCTATGGCCTAAAGCAAAGCCCGATAGCTTGGTTCCAGAAGCTCTCAGATTTATTTGAGAAGGGTTCAAAAGGTTGAATGCAAATCATTCTCTCTTTGTACAGAGGAAACCCAGAGGTACGATTGCCATTATGGTATATGTTGACGATATACTTATTACAGGAGATGATATGGAGGGAATAAAAAGAGCAAAAGAATTCTTAGGCCATTAATTCGTTACCAAAGATCTAAGAGTACTTAGATATTTCCTGGGATTGGAGTTTACTAGAAATGAATAAGGACTTGTGATGACCCAGAGAAATATGTCGCTGACTTGCTAAGTGACACATGTATGCTTGGATGTCGACTTGCTTCTTCACCCATGTATCCAAGCATGAAGATGCATGATGATGATACTGAGGAGGTTGACAGGAGGAGATATAGGGAACTGGTAGGGAGGTTTCTTTATGTTACTATTACCAGACCGGATATTTCATTTGCAGTAAATAAAGCGAGCCAATTCATGGAGCAACCTCGTCAGGTACACATGGATGCTATACATATGATACTAAGGTATCTTAAATCATCTCCAGGTGTAGGATTGTTGTTTAAGAAGGAGGACACTATTACTATCTCAGCATGTGCAGATGCAGACTATGCATGGTGCCCATAGGATAGGAAGTCTACATCAGGCTTTGCTATATTTGTTGGGGAGTCACTTGTCTCATGGAAGAGTAAGAAGCAAACGGTAGTTGCGAGATCCAGTGCTGAATCGGAGTATAGAGCTATGACCCAAGCATGTGCAGGAGTGATGTGGGTTCGCGCAGTTCTGACAGATCTACATATAGAGGTTCATCTTCTCATGTCTCTAAAATGTGACAATCAGGCTGCATTATTCATTGCAAATAACCTTGCATTTCACGAGAGGACAAAGCCCATCAAGCTTGATTGCCACTATATCCGTGATATGATCCAGAAAGGCTTCTTTTCTACAACCCATGTTCAGCTCAGGAGACCAAACGACGAACTTTCTTACAAAAGCTTTGCTTCGGGGTCCCTTCCAGAAGTGCTTATCCAAGATGAGCATGATAGATATCTATGCTCCATCTTGAGGGGGAGTGTAGAAGTTCATTTTATGTTCTTGTATTTTTTTATCTATTTCTCTTTTCGTTTCTCTACCTTATGTAATTTGCTCGTAGGCCTCTCCCAATATAAGAGAGTCTACGGCTCAAGGAATAAACACAATTCTTATTTTTCCCAACAATTTTCAGTTACTTTAGAAACTTTCCTCAACATTCTTTCGTTCACATATTCTCAATTTTCATAGTATGACTCATCAGTTTGATACCTCTATAATTCGAACAATTTAAATATCTCCTTTATTCTTATAAAGAGGTACCGCAATGCTTCTCTTCCATTCTTTATGCATTTTCTTGCTTCGCCAAATAACATGTAATAAATTTGTGAGCCAAGTCAAACCACGTTCACCTATAACTCTCCAAACTTCTATATGAATGTCATCGGGTCCTTCTTTCCAAACCTCATCTACTTCTTTCCTTTATAGCTTGCATGATTTAGGTAACATTCACTACCGACAAGATCTCCCAAAATAATCTCTTTAAATTAAAAACTTATGGAAATACGGCTTCCATCTAGTCTATGCATCCTTTTAAGTGACAAGCACATGTCCTTCGTCCTTGATGCATCTCACTTGAGAAAGATCTTGGGCATTTCTCTCTCCTATTTTGGCCAATCTGAGTATATCATTCTGATCCTCCTTCGAGTCAAGCTTTTTGTACAAAACTTCATAAGCTTTCAACTTGGCTCATTTGCATCGTTCCTTGCTTCCTTCTTCGTTATTTTGTATTTTGTGAAAGTTTCCTCTGTTCTATCTTTATACATAACTTTAAAGCAAGTTCTTTTAATTTTAAACTTCTCTTGCACCCCTTCACTTCACCACCAAGCCTCCTTTTGACATGAAACTCCTCCCTTAGACTCGCCTAGCATCCCTTTGGTTATCCTTCAGATGCAAGATGCTACCGCCTCTTACATCTTGTTTGCACTTTCGTTTATAATATCAAGATAAGTCATCTAAAACCTTCTTTTTGAAGCTTCATTGCTTCAATGGAAGATACCATCATTTAATTCTAATGATCTTGGGAACTATCCTCTCTTTTGCCAACCCTTTTATTTCCACATCCATGACTAGCAAGCAATTTTGAGATGTGAAGTTCTCTCCTGGGATTACTTTGTAGTCTCTGCAACACAATCGATCTTTTCTCCTCATCGCAAAGTAATCTGTCTGTATTTTTGTCATGTCTTTCTTAAAAGTAATTAAATGCTTCTCCCTCTTCTTAAAGAGAGTATTTGCTATTAAAAGGTCATAAGCCGTTACAAAATCTAGGATGACTTTTCCCTCTTCATTTCTATCCCCGAAGTCATGGCCTCCCTGAACACTAGCATGACCCCAATCATCATTTTACCACATGTCCATTAAGATCTCCACATAGGCAAATCATCTCTCTTTGGGGGATTCCTTGCATAATCTTATCCAAATCCCCCAAAAAACTTGTTTAATCATTTCCTTTAAACCAAGTTGGGGCTCATAAATTGAGATTATATTCATAATTTCTTCTTCCAGCACCAACCATAGCAAAATAATCCGATCACAAATCTTTGCACCTTAACCACACTATCTTTCAAATCCTTATGAACAACTACTGAAACACCATTTCTACCCCTCTCTTTAACTGAATACTATAATTTAAAGCATGTATTCTCGATCTCTCTTGCTTTCTCTCCAATCCATTTTGTCTCTTAAAGACAGTATCTAAATCTTCCTTTTTCCATCGTATCTACTATCTGCATCGATTTTCCTGTCAAAGTGTCAATATTCCAACTACCTATCCTCAACTTCTTTTGCAACCTCTTTTGGACTGCATCGTATCTACCATTCTTTATGCGAGAACCCTTGCAAATTTTAGACTGCATCTGGGTGATAATGCCACAGAACTGGCTTACTTACTCGCATGTGTTCCTCATGTGAGAACCCTTGCAAATTTTGAACTACATCCGGGCAGTGATGCAGCAACCCTTGCCAATTTCTCATTGCATTCATGTGATGCAACGCGCTGCTAGTAGGGATGCCCCAATGAAATCTAAATGTTTGCTTAAATCCATGTTGAAAAGATCCAACTGTCTTGAGGTAAATTCCTAAGTAGTTTTTTTTAAATTACTATTTAGGAATTTGTCATCAACTGTTTTACGATGGTTGTGAGTTACCTGACGCAACCCTTCTCAATTTACCCAGACTTTGGACCGGCAATGGCTGAGTTAAAATACAATAACCAAGAAACATTATAAGTGATCATGCAAAAAGAAAATAACCAAGATTTTCTATTCATACCTTATCCTCCCCTGTACACGGTTAGTGTTCACGTAAGTAGGGAAAGGTTGGAAAAAATATAGAATGGTTTAACTGCTATCAAATGGCTGAATCAAGAAACATGTACCTTCCAAAAATTCTGGAAATGGTGCAGACGTCAATTCTTTATGTAGTCCCTTGCCATGTAACGCAAATCATGTGATAATGGAACAATGTAGTCATTTTTTATGTAGGGAAAATGATGTGAAAATTGACCGTTTGCATCAACTACCATTGTGATCATGTAATGTGATTTTCACCAACTTAAATTAAATGCCAGCTGGCTTTCTCCTTTTCTGGAAACATTATATGCAAATGTGTAATGGTTCTTTGGTGGCGTTTGAAATTTTCCAAGTTACCTTGGAGTTGGACATTAGTCAATTCGGCTCTTCTGGCCGTTCTATTTATTTCCATTAAGAATGAAATTTTTAGCTCTAGATGACTCTGAAAATCCTCTACGTGGGGATTGCCTAGGGTCCTGATCTTTCCTTTTTATTGTTCAGTTCAAAGAGGAGTTCTTTTGCTATTAGTTTTAGACAACAAAGACATGCATCCCCGAAAATAAAAATTCTCTTTTCACGTGTCCAGTTAAATGTAAATTCAAGATTTAATCTGCAGGTTCCTTCTTATGTTTTGATGGGAATACCTCATTCTGGGGATGAATATGCGTTGGAATCACTGACTCTATCTCCGCTTGGTGATGCTTGTCTGAGAATGGATTTGACTGCGATACATGAGATCTTGGAAACGACAGGATACAAGGATGATGAAGGAACAACGAATGAGGTACCATTTAGTCCTCTATTCATTAGGAAGATCTATGTAACCTCTGTTTATGTTAGTGGGAAGATTTTATTATCTGAAACTGACCTACACTTGTATCATATAAATGTTCTCACCAATTGAAATGTTCATATTGTAGTAGTCAATTTCATTTGGAATTGAAGAGTAATGGCATATTATACATATATGTGGTAAATAGAAAACTTACAAGAAAGTAGTGAGAGAGTGAAGACAGGGATTTGATTAGTTATTGATATCATTCATATTGTTCTTTTTCCAAGGTCCATAAAATTCTTATCTATCGATTTTGAATTATTTTTTGAGGCATTAACTGTAGCTCTTTTGAGACTGGTTCATGTGCATGTCGAATGGGACAAATTGATGGCAGCTCGGGTTGTTAATCTGGCTTTCAAAAAACATTTATCTTGCATATAAAAGTATATGATGTATTTGTCAGGATATGTTTTCATCTTTTTTGGTGGAAAGCATTACAGTTTTAGGGAATGCCGAGTTATTTTTGTCCATATTATTATCTTCTCAGACTTTGCTATGAGTTTTCCTGAGTGACTGTTTTCTTAGCACACCCACACCTACAAGCACACGCACACCCACAAGAACGAGCGCACTTATGTGGCCTCTCTCTCTCACACACACACACATGGTTCACCTTTTTTTGGTTTCCCGCAAACCACTTGTTTCAACCATTGGTTTAATGCATGTTGAGTAGAAATAAGAACTATATGATGGTAAGAGTTCACCACTTGTGAAAAAGAAGATGTGAAAAATTAAAATATGCGTATGAACTAGTACTTTATAAGTTAAAAATACGGATACCTTGTGAAACTTTAAGGTACGCATGCAATGCAACAATGCATGCTTATACTTGTAATATTAAAATCTATACAATGTAGAAACCATTGAGCAATGTGTAAATTCCTTTTGGAAATGGGTTGGCTTTTTCGAAAGCAGAAAATATGTCTAATCGTTTGAAAGCATCCCTATACGTATATGTGTGCATGTACAAGATTTTGGTTCGAGCTCTGTTTTCTGAAAGGTGGAATACAGTATCTTGGTATCATCAGAAATATTCGATCTCATGTTATTAGTGTTCTTGGACCTTGCAGTTATCATTTCAGATTTGGGCAAGCCAGATGCAAGACACGCTTACTTCAAAGAAACGAGGTGACAGTGCATTCCGACATAAAGATTTCAATACTGCAGTGGAATGTTATTCCCAGGTAACCTTTGTCCAGAAATTCATTTTATCTGCATCTTTACCAAAGAAAAAGCAATTTCTTTTTACCTATATGGAAATTCACATAATTTACCCATGCGTGGTACTGCCTACTCAACATTGAGATTTTTGTCATATCGGTGGTCCTGAAGTGAAGCACACAATTTCATATTTGTTCGCCTTCTTTTCCTGTTGATGCAACCATATACACCAAATAACCAATTAGGAGATTAAATGAATGAGGGGAATACATTCCAGTGAATTTTATAAAACTTCTAATGCATCACACTCCATTGAACCATGTTTTTGGCCATAAAATCGTACAGAATTTAAACGGAGCTTTGAGTGATTATTTCGACCAAAATCTTGGTCATTTTGAGTGTGATGAAATTCTTATTGAGACGGTGAACTCAAAACCTGTAGGCGCTGCCATTTCTGGCATGAATGCATAATATTTTTGTTGTGTTTTGAAATTGCAGTTCATAGATGTTGGATCCCTGGCTTCTCCGACAATTTATGCGCGACGTTGTTTGTCTTATTTGATGAATGACATGCCACAACAAGCCCTGAACGATGCTATGCAAGCACAAGTCTTGTCTCCATCATGGCAAACGGCATGCTATTTACAGGCTGCTGCCCTTTTTGCTCTTGGAAAGGAGGTCGAGGCTCGACAAGCTCTGAAAGAAGGCTCTACTTTGGAATCCGTTGATGCTCTTAAGAAAGCAAGCTCAGATTAACATCTCCGGCAATGAACCCCCTGGAATTCATTCAACAATCCAGAGGTTCTCCAAATTGGAGAATAATCTGCTCTTAAAGATTGTTTCAGATGTTAGCCTTCATTTGTATGGTACCGAAGGTCAAGCATTGCGGAGTTGCTTTCTTTTTGTATATTTAGGTGAAAGAGAAGAGAACATGTGTGGGTCCTCCCAGGCCCCTCATGAGCTTTAACTCTTTTTGTCGGAAGCATCATGTAGCATCTTCTTAAGCAACCTCTATCCATCCACATCTATGTGTATATATATGTGCTATAGATGCATATTTATGTGTACATGGAACTAGAGTGCAGGCAAACAAACAAATCCAAGTTTGCCAGACATGTGAGGCATTCTGATTATTGGTATAAGAAGTGTACAGACTGGTAATGGTGCTTGCATAGGTGAAACTACATGTTTGTTAATTTTGATTTGATCTATGATTACTTGAATTCTCAATGGATAGTGGTATTGTGGCTTGTACATTTGTATACCAACATACAAGTATATCATGTAGAAAAGTCTGATACGTCGCATTTTTTACTATGGCTTACATGGAATAATATGTGCATATGTTAACTGTTACAGGATGTTCCTCAGCTTGAGAGGAAGTTTTGATGGGATTTGGTGGTTTCAGTTAGAATGGTTCCTCTCTGGATAAGTTTAACCTCATACACCAAACCCTAATGTTCTGGTCAAGTTCTTAATGGATTGATTTCCATGGGGACTTATACATCTTTAAATAATCTGATCAACTTGTGGAATTGTCCCGTAGGAGATGGTGTCTTTGTAGTCTTTATTGGAAGCTAGTTATGTGAATCATTCAACCCAAAGATGGGACGCAAAATTACGTGAAAACCTCTCCAATGGAGAGGAAAAACCATGGTGAAGCACTCTCCTCTATTTTGCCCTAATCTCAAGATGAGGGAAGGGACTTTCACTAACTTTTTTTTGTGAGTTGAGTTACATATAAATATGGTAAAAATGGATTCTCACCCAAAATCCATTTACTTGGATGCATGACTTCCCCTCATGTTGAACATATATATCAAACATGTCTAACTTGTCCACATTCTTCTCGAAGTTTCTTGTGGATAGGCCTTTGGTAAACATGTTGACAATCTGATCACTTGTCTTGACGCAAGGAAGACATACGTCTCCACAGTAATCCACTCTTATAAAATGTCTATCAACTTCAACATGCTTTGTTCTAACTTGTCAGAAAAGAGCTTCATGGAAAGATCAAAATGTATCCCAATATCATGTAAAATAATCTTCAGCCAAAGCATCTCGGTGACATCATTTACAACAACTCGGTATTCAGCTTTAACACTGGATGTGGCAAAAATTGATCGTTTTTTACTTCTCCATATAACAGGTTTTTCACGACGATAAACACTAAACTAGATGTGGATCTCCTATCATTAATATAACTTGCCCAAGCCATATGGGTATAGGTTTCAATATTCAATTTTCTTCCCTCCTAAAGATAATCCCTTATTGACATTTTCTTGATATATTCGAGAATTTGAGTGTTTGCTTCCATATGAGTATAAGAAGGAGCATGCATTGATTGACTAAATATGCTGGCAACATAGATGATGTCAAGCCTTGTAAGAGTAAGGTAGATCATCTTCCCCACAAGTCTTCGATAGCACATTTTCTAACTTCCTCCAAATTTCTATCCATCGTTAATGCTCAAATGATTATTGGTTTTAATAGAAGGGGCGAAAGGTTCACATCCAAGTTTCTGGTATCTTTCAAAGATTAATAGCATTTTTTCCGAGTCAAGCATGTGCCATCTTTATTCTAGGAATCTCGATGCCTAGTATTTTAGTTTGCAACATCACCAGCGATGATTATATCATCAACATAGACAAGAAGGGTAGAGGTTTTTTCTTCGGTAATTTTTATAAATAGTTATGATCTTTGTTTCCTTGTTTATTATCATTATCAAGTATAACAACACGAAGTTGCTCAAACCAGCCCCTTGGAGTCTGCTTTAAGTCGATAAAGTCTTAGCTTGCACCATTTGTCTTTTCCATCATAGCATTTAGGAATCCTCATGTAAACTTCTTCTTCCCATTCACAATTTAAGAAGGTACTTTTAGCATCCAATTGTGACATCTTCTAAGCTTCTTGTACAATAATAGAGATAATCATATGGACCATATTCATTTTGACAACAGGAGCAAATGTCTCGAAATAATCTATCCAATATTTTGGACCAAATCCATCTGCAATTAACTGAACTTTATCTATCAATGGATCCTTCTAGGATATATCTAATGTTGCTCCATTTTGACCCTACAAGGTGATCTCCTTCAGGTACATCAACAACCTCCTATGTATCATTTTTTTCAAGGGCATTCGCCCCGTCTTGCATAGCAAGAAACCAATTTGAATTATTTCCAACCTTGCCGATGCTTCTGAGAATATTAATGGAATCAAGAGAGGTGATGTAAAGGAACTGAGATTGGAATAAGAAGAATCTCTATGAATAGGATGTTGAGTACATCCTACATATAGGGCGTGGATCTTGATCACTCGTTTTTCTCGCTTATTTGCAATAATGCCGTGCGGTTGTTAGATAAATATATTCTCATTTATTTTCTATAGTATCTTGTGGTTGTTCGATAAAAACTTCCTGCAGATCACCAGTCAATATCTTCATCATGGGCAGCATGTATACTCACATAGTCTTCTGGACTTGGATCATTCAGGAAGGGCTCGAGAGATTGGGACTGGTGTTATCTTTGCTTCCCTTAGATTGGATCTCACAGTGACTATTCCTGTTAGTGTGACCCTCCTTGCAAATGTGAACCAACTGTAAATCAATGTCACACAAAAACTGTAGATAACAATCCTTTTCATATTTTTTCCTGCCTTGAAGAAGATCAACACGAATTCGAAAAGATAACTTCTTTTGTTCTTTACTTTTTAATTGTGAGGGTTCTTGCTAAATATCAAGATAAGACTTTTCATAATTAATATATCCTTTTTTCCTTTTATAGTTTCTTTCATTTTCTTTTCAGAAGTTACACCATTTTCCAAGGAAGAATTGAAGTATTTATATCCTTCTCTGAGTAGTGGAATAATTGAGAAAAGAACATTTTGTAGCGCGAGGATCTAGTTCCTTTAGACTAGGTCGATTAGTATGTAGGAAGGACAAACAACCAAAAATACGAGGTATTAGACTGAAGGGAACTTGATTTAAAAAACTCCAAAAAAGGGTCTCCATCAAGGATTCTCGACGGTATTCTATTCATTAAATACACGTCGGTAAGAACATATTCACCCTGACATCTTTTTATATATTTCTATGAAAAAGAAAGGCGCGTGTGACTTCTAAGAATATGTTTATTTTTCCTTTCAGCAATACCATTCTATTGTGGACTATAGGCACACAAGGTCTCATGAATCATACCCTTGATTATAAACTAATCTTGAATGGATTGAGACAAGTAATCTTTTGCATTATTGGAATGGAAAAAAATATTTTTTTGTACCATGTTATCATTCAACTAAATGAATAAACTTACTAATAGTTTTAGGAAAACCACCTCATTCTTAAATAGATAAGTAGTAGTATGCCTCGACCAATCATCATCAAAAGTTACAAAGTAACAGTATCCGTTCCAAGTTGGTACATTGCATGGTCCCCAAATATCAAAATGAGCAAGTTCAAAATTATAATTAGATTTAATTTCTGATGGAGGAAAAGTAGTTTGAGTTTTCTTAGCCAAATAATAAACTTCAATGATGAAATGGGGTGTCCTTCATCTCATAAAAAACCTTGTGCATCATCTTTTTTTAAATAAAGAAACACCAGCATGACTAAGTTGTTCATGCCATTGTCTAACAAACATGTAACTACCATTGCTTTCTAAATGATCATGAATTGCTGAAGTACACGAGTGGGCACCATGAGCAGAAAAAAAAAGCAATGCATGCAAGAGCAAAAAACCCGCTAGTGAACAGTCGGTCAATCCCGAGTCGAGGAACAACAGAAACAATGGTGGAAGACACATGAGCGATGGGTTTTTCACCAACTTTTTCATTCGTGGGGGTGAGGTACATTGGAGATGGATCGTCTGCTGCAGCGTGAAGTGCAGCAGAGTAGCCATTTGAGCCGTTCGATTTTGATCGAGCAGTTCGCACTATTTTGTACTTTTTGTGGGCCCGTACCATGCAAAATCGTGCGAACTGCTCGATCAAGATCGAACGGCTCAAGTGATTACATCGGGTACAGCACCACAGCAGAGGATCCACTTTGAAGGTACATGATGTGAATACAATGAAGGGTGAATAGGCCTTCACCCAAGATCCGTTTACCCGGATACATGTAACATTTGCAGGACCTTAGCTTTTGACCTTGCCTTCCTTTTGATGATAATGACAGTTGACAAGCACCATCTATAGGCTGATCCACTTGATCACATTCATTGGCTCTCAATTGCTGATGCTGATGTTGGAGGAGCACTGTACACCTTTTAGACTGTTTGGTATGCATCTGCCAGATCCTTCAATCATTTCAATATGGGAGATTTTTCTCTTTAGGTAGGATTGTGAATTATGTATACACCTACCATAATATAGTGACATATTTAGTTGGTATTGCTGAATCAATTTAACTGTAAATAACATCAGAAGCGTAAAAAAATAGAAACAGTCATACGTTAAATAATAATAAAATTAGGGTTTTTTTATCAGTTGTGCCCCTCCGAGATATTCCAATATCAATTATGCCTCTCTCTTTTTGAGAATATTAGTTGTGCCACTGACTTCTTGTCATTCTATCACTTGTGCTTCTCGAGTTAGTTGTCGTCCATCCGCCACACAAACGGATGTTAACTTTAAGGACACACTATGAACTAATTTAAAAATATAGGCTGGAAAGTCAATCATCTTCCTCCCCCTCTCTTCATCATCCCCAACCTCCTACTCCTCCTCCAGCACCTCCTCCCCTCCTCCCACCCGGTCACCGCCCCCTCTGCCCCTGAGCTCCTCCCCGCCCCCGCACTTCCCCTACGCTCCTGCACCTCCCCTCGCTCCTGCACCTTCTTCTTCGCCCCCAGCTCCTCCCGCCGCCTGCACCTCTACCTCGAGTTCCTCTCCGCCCTCGGTTCCCCCCATCGCCCTCGCAACTCCCCTTCGCCCCTCCCTCTCCGCCCTGCACCTCCCTCTCGACCCCCAGCACCTCTCCTCCTCCCACGTTCCCTCCCCCCCACCTCTAGCACCTCCGTTCCTCCCCCACACCTCCCCTCCGCGCCCGCTCCTCCCCTCTGCCACAACACCTCCGTTCCGCCCCCACCTCTCTCTCCTCCCCCAGCGCCTCCCTCTTTGCCCCGCACCTCCCTCTCGACCTCCAGTACCTCTCCTTCGCACCCGCTTCTTCCCTCTACCTCCAGCACCTCCGTTCCGCCCCAGCATCTCCCCCCCGCCAAGCTCGTCGACCTCGATTGTGCCATGTTCGTCGACTGTGCCTGCCAACCCATCAGTGGCACACCTATTCATCTCGTCGGAGGCGGCGAGGCGTGAAAGAACGGGGGACACATACGGTGTGAGGGATCGTTGACCTTCGACATTTGTTTAGTTAACATAAATTTTTTATTAATTGATTCAGTAAAAATTCATCGAAAAATTCAATAAAATTTATCATTTGATCCACAATGATCAATATATTCATGAAAATGCAGAAATTTTAATAATTTAATGGATGCAAGAAGATGTAATTAAGAAAAAGAAATTATGAAGAGAAAGGAAGGACACATGGAGGAAGAAGAAGATAAAGAAGTCTGGACAATTATGCCCCTCTTAACTTGACCATGATTTGAAAAAACTATGGTGAAGTTCAACTCGTTGACAATTAAACTAACGGAGGGGAACAAGTGATAGAACGACAAGAAGTCGGGAGCATAACTGATATTCCCAAAAAAGGAGGAGTATAACTGGTAGCACAATATCTTGGAGCGGCACAACTGATAAAAACCCAAAAAAATTAAGAGTAGAAATAAGTGATGTATCCAATCTTGATATTTGGTTGGACAGTACATGGTCCTAACAATCTTGCTGTTCATTCATTGATTAGAAAATTTTGATGGGTCTCCACATATTGTCCTTTTATGTCTTGTTAATTATTGTATGGACCCAACTGATTGCTACTTTCTTGGCTGTAGCGGGAGATCTTAAATGGTGTGTTTGTCCTCCAAACGTTCACATAATCCAACACATTTAAGGATATATTTGAATTAGGTTTATGAAGAACTTGATCCCGTTCTTAGGGTTAAATTCGTAGTTAACTGAAGCAGTATATCATCCATAAGAATATATCTCATTATCCATCTCCCTCGTAGATTTGGATAGATAAACTACAAGTTTTGCGTAAAAAGCCTGATCACTTATTCTGCTTGTTTGGTAATATATTTTTCGTAATCGTTATCTTGGCTGCCAATCGAGAGATCTAATCGCATGGTAAGACTATTTTTCTGCGGGCCTTAAATTTAAGTTGATGGTTGAAAAATATCGCATCAAGTTATATGTTTGTCACTAATTAAGGCTGCCAAACATAAATTCTAATTTTAATGAACAAAATATTCGATAAGTTATTACAGAGAAATTGATAGGAGACGGACAACAAGTTTCGCCGTCAATCTCTTTTGGATGGCAAATCTAATTCTTCGAACTACGATATCTTTAGATCGGAAACCCTAAATTCCAATTAAATATTAAAATGGTGGCGATGGGAGAAGGTTGTGGGGTACCCCTCTTTTGACCGGAAAATGTTAAACTGCAAAGTCCATGCATAATTGCACGCCTGATATCATATCCAACGTTTGGATGGACGAGGACAGTTGTCAAAGATTAGCAGCCAATTATTGTCTCCTTGATTTGACTAATCATCCATTTTTAAGAAATTTATAGATGGAAGCCATGAATTTTGAGCGATTTGCCTTACAGGGCATTCATATCTTCCAGATGCTTTCTTTCGGACTATCTATCGATCGACCAACGATTCGTCGATCGGTAAACCGTTGCCGATCAATGCATCATGCTAACAATATCATCATTGTTTTTGACAAATCATTTGTCGATCGGTGAATGGTTCGTTGTTTGGATTTTATATATTTTAAATTTAATATATTTTATTATTATTCCATGCACGGTTTGGATTATATATATATATATATTAAAAATAATATATAATGTTATTGAGAAATAACAATCATCAAACCATCCGCAGATTGCCATTTTTCTAATAATATATAATATTATTGATAAATCGTTGCCGATCAATGCATCATGCTGACAATATCATCATTGTTTTTGACAAATCATTTGTCGATCAGTGAATGGTTCATGGTTCGTTGTTTGGATTTTATATATTTTAAATTTAATATATTTTATTATTCCATTCACTGTTCGGATTATATATATATATATATATTAAAATTAATATATAATGTTATTGAGAAATGACAATCATCAAACCATCCGCATATTGCCATTTTTCTAATAATATATAATATTATTGAGAAATAGCAATCTGCGAATGGTTTGTGATTGCCATTTCTCAAAAAATATTATATATTATTTTTAGTATATATATAATCAAAACGGTGAATGGAACAATATTATATATCAAGTTTGATATATATATAGGGAGCAGGGAGTCTACACCCGGGCTTCTTTTTCATTATTTTTGAGTTTTTTTGATGGAAACCTTATGGGGGATTTATGTAATATATTGAGGGAAATATGTGTTTCAAGTTTCATGCAAAACAAACATTCCTAACACGTTCATCTAGAATGGGTCAATTTCAAAAATTATGAGACCGTTAAAATTTGGTAGTCTTGATGGAGGTGATAGAGGTTCCGAATTTAATTGAATTTGGAATGACGCTATGGTTACACATGGTGATCTAATTCCATCAAGGTCCACGGGGGCACGGGTGCGTGCGCGCAGGTGCAAGAGCGCACATGTGCGAATATCTATGCATGTGCTCGTGTGTGTGTGTGAGTGTGACTGTGTGTGTCCGAGCGTGCACGCGCATGCGCGTGCGGGCGGGTGTCTGTGGGCGCGCGGGCTCGCGTGTGGCGACGTGCGAGAGCGAGTGTGCGAAGCGCGCATGAGCAAGAGAGCGTGCACGGGCGCGCTCGTGCGGGTGTGTACCTTTATCTGTGTGCGGACGTACAAAAAAAATTAAAAATAATGAAAAAGAAGCTCGGGTGTAGGTATTACCTAAACCCCTGGGTGTAGGCTCCCTTTATATGTGTGTGTGTGTGTGTGTGTGTGTGTGTGTGTGTGGGTAAAATGGGGTTGCCCCCAGGGAGTAGCCAACTTGGCTACTCCCACCCTTATTTTCCCCTCATTTTTTTATTTTTTTGAAAAAATAAAAATTTGTATATTCATTATATCCCTCTCACATTATATTAAAATTTCGTCAGAAACAGAGACTCCTAAGCCCTCCATCCTGACGTCATTTTTTTAACGGTCGCAGGATTTTTTAAATCGACCATGTTTGGATGGAGGTCGTAGGAGTCTCTGTTTCTGACGAAATTTTAATAGAATGTGAGAGGGATATAACGATGAATAACAAATTTTTATTTTCCAAAAAAATAAAAAAATGAGGGAAAAATAGGGGTGGGAGTAGCCAAGTTGGCTACTCCCTGGGGGCAGCCACATTTACCCCTCTCTCTCTCTCTCTCTCTCTCTCTCTATATATATATATATATATATATATAGGGGGAGGTAAATGGGGCTGCCCCGAGGGAGTAGCTAACTTGGCTACTCCCACCCCTATTTTTCCCTCATTTTTTTATTTTTTTGAAAAATAAAAATTTGTATATTCATCATTATATCCCTCTCACATTCTATTAAAATTTCGTCAGAAACAGGGACTCCTACGGCCTCCATCCAAACATGGTCGATTTAAAAAGTCATGCGACCGTTAAAAAAATGACGTCTGGATGGAGGGCTTAGGAGTCTCTGTTTCTGACAAAATTTTAATAGAATGTGAGAGGGATATAATGATGAATAACAAATTTTTATTTTCCAAAAAAATAAAAAAAATGAGGGGAAAATAGGGGTGGGAGTAGCCAAGTTGGCTACTCCCTGGGGGCAGCCCCATTTTACCCATATATATATAGGGGAGTGATCCTATGAGAGCCTGAATTTGTGAGAGCATGAGAGCATGCATTCTGAACCACATGATTCACCAAGGAGAAAGAAGACCATGAGAGAGAAAATAGAATCATGTGGTCCAGAATCATTCCTCTCATGCTCTCACAATTTTTTGCTTTCATAGAATCACTCCTCTCTCTCTCTCTCTCTCTCTCTCTATATATATATATATATATATATATATATGGTCGATCCTATGAGATGAGATTTTTGTGAGATGGTGAGATGAGAGATTCTGGGCCACTAGTTTCAGTCAGGAGAGAGAAACCAGGAGAGAGAATGTTGAAATTAGTGGTCCACAATCTCTCATCTCACCATCTCACCAAATCTCATCTCATCGGATCACTCCTTATATATAATTCAAGTTGCAAACCATTCAGCAATCGATGAATGGTTCGCTGAATGATCTGACAAAGGATGCATTGATCGGCAAGCAATTTGCCAATCGATGAATCATTCGTCGATCGACGTTCTGATAGGGAAATCTCAAAATCAGATATCTTAACAAGGCATTTGGGGGATGAGGATGCCATGTCAGGAAAACCATTTACGAAATTCCTTGTCAGAACATATGATTTCCATAGGGCATTTAGGGGATGGGGATGCATAGGCTAAATAGACTAGAAAGGCGTATGCTTTTGTTATTGATAGAGTTTTTTTACCTAAAAATGGGAAAAGAAATTGTTTTAACTTTAACTTGTATAATTTTTAAAATATCTACAATTTTTTAACAAATTGCATCAATTACATAAAGGAAGTTTTACACTTTGTCCTTTTGAGTTTTTTAATAACGCTTATGACCCCAACCTATTTGCAAGTACATCTATGCCTTACATTCTTTTTAATATTCACAGTAGTGCTCTTTGGTTATTGTACTTGTGCCCTTATATACATTAATGGAAGGGGAACAGCGTGAATTTTGTAAAAAAAGAGAGGGGCATATTTGTTACCAATAACTAGGGGTGTAAGAAAATTCTCAAGTTCGATATTCGCTCAGGTTCGATTCGCTAAAAGTTCGATTCAAATTCGGTTCGGAAATAAACGAACCGAAGTTGAACACAAGTTTAGGCTCGATTAAATAAACGAACCGAACCTAAAAATCATAGGTTCGCTCAGGTTCGATTCGTTAAAAGCTCGATAAACATACACATATACATATTTACAATCCTTATCCGTAGAAGTGGACTTATTTTGAGATTAGTAGTTTTTATCCCAAGGTAAGTGAATTTTGTCTAGAGATAACTAGATATTTACGGGATAACTAGTTTTTATCTCGGTATAAACTATCCAAAAATAAATAGTCACATCGTGTTTACAACAATTATCATCTATGGTCTAGTACTTTTCCCTTCTTTATCTTCAAATCAACAGAACAAGTATAAACATTACTTATTGAATATCTCTGCATTATTCTTATTCCTTATCCCCATCTGAATAGATATAAAATATATTATAATTATATCTTTTTCAAAGAGACGAATCCCTATTAATCTATTTTTTTAAAAGATGAAGATGAGTTAGATAAAGAAAAAACTAAATGAATATTTATTCTAACTGTAAATACACACACATATATATATATTTCCATTTCTCTTATTTTCACTCCTTATTAGAGAATTCTTAAGTTCGATATTTGCTTAGGTTCGATTCGTTTAAAAAGAGGTTCGATTCGGATTCGGTTCGAAAATAAACGAACCGAACCTGAACACAAGTTTAGGCTCGATTAAATAAACGAACCGAACCTAAAAAATATAGGTTCGCTCAGGTTCGGTTCGTTTACACCCCTACCAATAACGGGCAATTATTCATATAAAAATGGTTATTTATTTATTTCAAATATAAAAAATCATTTCATGATAATTAATACTAAATGTTACATATTTAACGATGATATATATAGTGAGGAGTTCCAAAATATGCATCTTGATAGCCATATTGTCTTATACTCATTATCATAGAAAATAAATTAAATGTAATAATTCAACAAAAAAATTCTTTTATATCGTTCATAGGTATTCATCTTTTTGGTATTAAAAACTCGTGTTATTCATCCTTCTAATATTATGCTTTTTGAGATATGTATGTGAATTAACACGTCTAATTTTTCACAAAATAAGGAATTCAAATTGTTTACAAAATTTCTCGTGTTATTAATATTTACGCATTTACTAAAATATGTAAGGGGCATGTTCGGTCGGAGAATTAGCCTTGGAATAAGGGGATAAATCTCCTCCCAACACGGTTTCTAGTGGTACGACTATTCCTAATTATTCCATCTTATTTCAAATTTATTCATATCTTTATCTCACCTTACCTATCCTTATTTCACATTATTCTCCTCATTCCTAATCTTCGACCAAACGGAAAATAGACCCTTATTCTCCTTATTCTTCATCATTATTCCTACTTATTCTCGAACTGAACGCCCCAGGAAAAGTCTAACACCATTGGGGGTTTGCATGCCGAAGTATAAAAACTACCCCACATATAAAATCTATTTAAAAAAATACAAATAAAAGAGCTTAATTTAAGCTGGAAAGTAACAAGAAGTAAATAGAGTTCCAATTTTTTAGTATCTAATCTTGACGCCGCCAATGTCGATATATACTCAGAAAGCGAATTTTAAAATAATTATTTATTAACGTTTAATTAATTATATATGTGAGGAAATTGAATTATTTGATATTTTAGCATCAATTAGCACCTCATGTACTGATTTGGAGAATCAAGTTCAAATCGGCACCTCAGGTACTGATTTAGGGAGCCGTGCCTAAATCGCCACTTAAGGTGCCGATTTAGATAGTAGATGTTCTCCAATAAATGTTTGTTAAGATTGAAGGATATTTAATACATAACCCAGCATTTTGGTCAAGATTGGTGTAACCTTAATCCATACACGTTTTTTTTGGGGGATTTACACCTTCTCTCCCTCTTATATGGTGAACAATAAATAACCAAGAGAACATACATGCACGACCTCAACTTTAATCCATGCACGTTTTTTTGGGATTTACACCTTCTTCCTCCTTTTAAATGGTGAATATTAAATAACCAAGAGAACACACATGCATGGCCTCAACTTTAAAATATGCATGCTCATGCACTAATAATCTCTCCACTTATGCATGAACTCACGGGAAAGAAATATACGCTTATGTGTTTGCTTTTGTAAAAAAATAAGCCATAAAATCTCGTTTGGTCTAATTTTAAAAATTTTCCCTACCCTAAGACGATGCTTAGCACCCTATATCAAATTTTTACGATTATAAAGTAAATAAGAAAATCAAAGCAAATATATGATAAATACTGAAAATAAGGGGAGTGCTCGAAAACTAGACTTGTTTATGTACATGCCCTCATAGAGGGAACTGTGCCTACATGCAATAACACAAACTTTTGAGAAAATGATGGGAAATAAGAGGGTAGAGAGTAAGAAGCACACCAATTCAAATTGCTTTGGGTTTGAGATAAGGAGACACTCCCTGTGGTGTTCAACCAAAGCTTAGACCAAATATTCTGAAATATCTCCGATGCTTGAAACTCAAAGCTCTTTTCTCTAACACCTTAAGATCTCCGATATCAATTTTAATGAAGGAGGATCAAGAAAAGATCATGTTTACATATCCATTCGAAACATACACACTCAAGCACATGCCTTCGAGCTGTGTAATGTCCCATGTACATTTCAAGGATGCATGATCGTTGTATTTTTCCGAGATGGTGGCAGATTTCCTAGAGGTTTTCATGGATGATTTCTCGATTCATGGTGATTCCTTAGATACATGTCTTGAACACTTGGATCAAGTTCTTCAAGATGTAGAGAGGTCAATCTGGTTCTCTCATGGGAAAAGAGTCATTTTAAGGTTCGGGAGGGTATCGTGTTGGGGAATGACATCTCCAAAAAGGAAATGTAAGTTGACCATAGCAAGGTAGATGTGATCAAGAATTTTGATCCACCGACCAACGCAAAGTCCGAGCATTCTTTCTTAGGGCATGTTAGATTTTATAAAAGATTTATCAATGATTTTTCAAAGATTGTCCGACCACTGACTGAAATCCTAGAAAACGACACAGAGTTCATTGTAGATCACCAAAACTCCACACAACTCACTCAGATATACAAAATGCTTTGAAAAAGTAGCATCAACATGATAATACAAGAGATGCAATGTTATGGCTCTGCTTTGATTTTGCTTTAGGTTGATTATCAACTACAATGATTATTAATCAAGCCATGTCTTAACATCTATAAATCTTAAATGAATCAAGTTCAAGTGAAAGCACAATCTATTGTGAATGAAGGCTCAAACAAAAGATCCAATCAGAATTTGACACAATCCCCCATCAACTCAAGTTACATGTGATAGAATGGCAACTTTCAATAAAAAGGACATGGTGAGATTGATACGAGGATCAATTCAAGCAAGTCAAATCGATTAGGTGTCAATGAAAGATGAGTTAGAATGGTCGTAGTTTTTTAAAGGAGCGGGAGAGTGATCAAAAGATAAGTATATAGAGTGGAGGGTAAGTGATACACGGGAGAGGGACATGACTCCAATTGTTCTAACTAATATATTGTTAAAGTTTGGAATTCCTATTTTAATAATGGTTGTTTGAGTGTGGAATCTGATTTCAACAACATGTATTGTATTGACTAGGGGAATACGATTTATGGCATGAAGGTTTGGCATTGACATGACAAGCACTCTTATATTATTCTATAAGCACATCTACATGTGCTAACATTGTTTGACTCATTCAACCTCTTGACACAAGAATCCAATGTCAAAAGATGTTTTAAGTTCAGCTGGGGTTGTATGGATGGTAGGTACCTCATGAGATTAGAATCTCTTAAATGTGAATGTAGAGACTTGTATTATTGAGTAATCTGCCATATTCTTAAACATGCCTCATGCCATATCCTATCTTTATATAAATATAGAACTCCATGTAAAGAATTAACACATCTTCTCAAAATCTTAGTCAGGATATTGTAAAAAATCTATACCAAGTTGGACTTAGTACTTCCGTGAAGACAATACTCCTCTTAAACATATTTAAACATGTCCCATGAACTATGGAAAGATTCTTTATGGTGTTTTTGTGAAATTGTGAATTGCATTTGTTAGATATAGGTTTTACCTACATAGAAGTGTTTCTTTAACCATTCTTCTTTAGGTTGGTTTTAGGTAGAAACGGACTTTCTAGTGTATCAAAGTAAGTAGTGGATATATTTTTAATAAAGAGAATGGAAAAGTCATAGTATAAATTAAATCCTTGCTAAAATTGTTGTAATGGAGAATGTGGTAGAGATAAAGAATACTTGGAGATGATCATAGAGATCCTCAATAGGAAGACCATGGAATTTGGAGAGAAGGTGGATAAAAGCATGTTTTGAGATCAAAATCCCCTTCCCTCGATGCGGCTTAATTCAAGATCTTAAAATGCAGGCTCTTGGATTTTACATATCTTAAAAGGGAAAGTGATTTTTTAGGTGTCTACTCCTCCATTTCCATTTCTTCCTCTACCTCATCCATTATGCTAAATAGTTGGCCTGTTTTGATGGGTGATGAAGATGGACCCGGATCGTCTGCGGTACTGCAAACTCTGCAGTAACCGCGCAAGACGCTCGATCTTGATCGAGCAATTCACACGAATTCGCACGGTACGAGCCCACAAAAAGTGTGAATTCGTGTGAATCGATCAAGATTGAGCGGCTCGAGCGGTTAATGCAGAGACTGCAATACCACAGGGGATCCTCTCACGATAAAGATATGTCATAAATCATCTCTCCACCCTGGAGATCCTCAATTATGGCATGTTCATAGTCAAACTCGATGTCAACATATGTAGAAACTATTAAATCATAGGAAAACCAAATATAAATCAACTCTTAGTTTATACTCAGTTAAACTTGGTAAAGTAATGCATCTTTTAGTATATACATAAATCAACCCATGCATCGTATAATACTGATTCCATACAACCTTGTTATTATGTACGTGCAATTTGTGCAATTCAACTTAGTCACCCAAGTTATTAAATAATGGTCCAAGATTTTTTCAATAAGTAATCAACTTGAATATAAATTCTTCTAGGGGCTTTAAATGTTTGAATTTTCAAAAAAAATGAGCTCTTTCCTTTTAAAAAAATAAAATAGGAAGAAAATCAAATTTATATATAATGTATACTTGAGTGCATAAACATGTCTTGCCTCAAATAATCTATATGTAAGAGGCAGAGAATAAATAAATGAATTATGTATAAAGAGTGCAACCATACAACGAGCTCATATATAAATATTTTCCCTTTTTGTTTTAAAAGATTTTGTGGTCTTGAAAACCTGAAACAAGAAAGCTACATTAGATAAAATGTAGGGAAGGGATATCGAAGTATAATTGAAAGATAGCGAGGTTTTGATACACACACATATATATATAGGGAAGGGATGTTGCTGCCGACGACAGTCGATCGCTCGTGCAAGAGAGAGGGTGCGTCTGCTGGACAATCGCGCATGTGAGAGAGAGATGGAGGGACGTCGGTGCCATTGATTAATCAAGAGAGAGAGAGATTAGGCAATTTAGTTGTCACATTCTATATTTAAAATTTGACAAATGACCAAAATGTGTTTTTTACCATTAAAATAATATAATTAATGTGTCATTTATTACAATCGTGTGATTTAAATTAAATGGATGAGATGGAGGGCTCACCACAAAAGTGGTGAGACCTCGCTTCATTTGAAGTTTCTCCTATATATATATATATATATATATGGTAAAAGGGGTTGTCCCTTGAGGGGGAGCTAAGTTGGCTCCCCCCGCCCCATTTTCCCTGTTTTTTTTATTTTTTTTAAAATTTCTTTCGTGGATTTTCATCAATATATCCCTATATTATACATTAAAATTTCGTGCGAAATAGAGACTCCTACGGCCTCCATCGAGACGAGGTCGTTTTTAGCAATTCTGTTACCGTTAGAAAATAACTATTTGGATGGAGGCCGTAAGAGTCTCTGTTTCGCACGAAATTTTAATAGCATAGTATAGTAGTGATGAATATTCACGGAAGAAATTTTCAAAAAAATAATAAAAATGGAGAAAATGAGCCGGGAGGAGCCAAGTTAGCTCCCCTTTAGGGGCAGCCACATTAAACTCACACACACATACACACACACAGATATATATATATATATATATATATATATATGTGAGGTATATGGGGCTGCCCCCAGGGAGTAGCCAACTTGGCTACTCCCACCCTTATTTTTCCCTCATTTTTTTATTTTTTTGGAAAATAAAAATTTGTATATTCATCATTATATCCCTCTCACATTCTATTAAAATTTCGTCAGAAACAGAGACTCCTACGGCCTCCATCCAAACATGGTCGATTTAAAAAATCCTGCGACCGTTAAAAAAATGACGTCTGGATGGAGGGCTTAGGAGTCTCTGTTTCTGACGAAATTTTAATAGAATGTGAGAGGGATATAATGATGAATATACAAATTTTTATTTTCCAAAAAAATAAAAAAATGAGGGAAAAATAGGGGTGGGAGTAGCCAAGTTGGCTACTCCCTGGGGGCAGCCCCATTTTACCCTATATATATATAGGAGAAACTTCAAATGAGGCGGGGTCTCACCATATATATGGTGAGCCACCCTCAATTTAAGCATCTTTCCAATATATTTTACAATTTCTTATTTCATACATATAATAATAAATATTAACACATGTATAGTGAAATAAAATTATTAAAATATTATTATATTGGATGGAAATGTTAATTTAAATTTGGATGCTGTATTTTACAAAATTCATTTTTTTACTATGTGCAGTTTATACTTTTACAAAACTGTTACGGAATTTTTATTAAATTCACAGTGGCCTTTACAATTTCAGAAAAGTCCCCACATCATTTGAAAGGTCTCCTATATATATAGGGCTTATCCAATGAGCCCTGTGCCCATTAACGTTTCGGTGAGCACCCATTCTGGGTCATACACGTATATTAGCAATAACTACATTTCTAATTATAGGCTATCACGTATTTAAAAAATCTTATATTTCCTATATGCGCATTGCATTAACAAATAGTTACTTTCTTACTTGAGCAATGCCCATGACTTACTGACCATTACTTTGTTATTACTGATCTCATAGTAGCTATTACTTGAGAATCGTACACATATTACTGAACATGTGATATAAGACATAGATATATACATTACTAAACACAAACAATAATTTACTTGATAACTATATATATATATATATATATTACTTGAGTATCATCTCTAAATTACTGAATTCTATTCAAATTAATAAAACATATGGAAATTACTGACCATTTATTATGGTTTTACTGACTTCACAACAAACACCTACTTGTCCATTGTGTATATATTACTGAATTCTGCACCATATAATAAAATGAATGTAAATTACTGACCGTTATTTGGATATTACTGATCTCGCAACAACCATTTACATGTGTATTGTCTCTAGATGACTGAATTCTATTCAAAGTAATAATGCATATAGAAATTACTGACTATTTGTTATGGTTTTACTGACTTCAAAACAAACACTTACTTGACAAGTGTATATATATTACTGAATTCTGCACCATATAATAAAATGAATGTAAATTACTGACCGTTGTTTGTATATTACTGATCTCGCAACAACCATTTACTTGATTATTGTATATATATATATATTACTGATATGAGTATTTGGATTTTGATTTTCTGCAAGAAATCATCGATTCGAATGTTTTCTTTCCAAAACGGTCTTTCTATACTTTAGGACACGATATAATTGGAATGCCACTTATTGTTAAATCGCTTTGCATATTAATCTCCTTCCAAAAACAACATCCTTCGAAATATGTAACGACTCAATTGGTAATACAAATGTGGCATACAAATGGTGCTCACCGAAACATTAATGGGCCATGTGCGCATTGGATAAAGATCCTATATATATATATAGAGAGAGAGAGGGGGGGGGGTAAGAGGGAGAAAATACACAAAGGTATAAGCCTCTCCATAGCACATGATCAAAATTCCCAATAAAAAAAGCAACCGATATGATCTAATGAAAGAAGGTAAAAATGCTTGACTTTCCTCCTTAATAGTTCACATCTACATACGGAATAAAAGACACACGAAGAAGAGCCAGCTCCATGATTATCTTTCAACTATAAGAATCTATTGATGCAAAATTAACAAGAATTTTAACCGAATAGAAGACGAAGCAGGTACAAGAGACTCGAAAGAAAGAATGCCTCCCTGATAACAAAATTAAAGTTTTTATAATTAGAAATATGGTTAAGTTAAAACACATTGCTATATAATTATAACACATTTTACACAACTATAAACTTACTAAATGATCATACAATGGTTATTAGTTAGGATACTTTTGCTAAGCTATTTTATCTAACAACAAAGTCCACAGCCTATTATCTTTAATACTCTCCTCCTGTTATGAGATGGTGTTGTCATTGAATTCTAGGAGGCATCACTATGGATTGTTGTGTACAATGATGATTGATTAGGTTTATAATGTATTCATTTACTTGATAGGTCATACTTCTATTATCGACAAAGTATATAGTATATTTATTTGCTTGATAGGTCATACTTCTATTGTCCACAAGATGTGGCTATTCGTTAGGTTATAATCCGAATATGACTCATCACAAGACATGAGTTCACAGAATAATTGCGTCGATTATAGCTGAGAGTGTATACAGAATACTCGAATTGTTACACAAGCTCAGCATGAGTTCGTCATGGGGTGGCTCCATCTAATGAAGCTACATTTGGCTAAGAAGGCGGGGTTCATCGATAGGTGGTGGAGTCATGAAATTTGCAAATAAAGTTTGATTAATTGAGGGAAACGAATTGTGGGTTAAGAAGAAGGTTGAGAGGAAGAGATAAACAATCCGACATTTTTTGAGCAGACTTTAGCCTAGATATGAGTATTGAGAGCACTGATATCGTTTTAGAGCATGTATTAGTGTAAACATATTGTCGATAAGTATCGAATCATGCAATCATGCATTGCATTTCAGTATTTTTTCATTTTTCATGTCTTTTGATCCATTTGAGGATGATTTCAAGTACTTTCCATTTTCCAAACTGAATGACCTCTTACAACTATCATATGAGAATATTTTTATCTAGATAATGGAATGTCATTGATAAACATTATGCAACTATATATTGATCATGATGATGCTGCTCAATTTCATTTAATATAGGATGCTTATTATATGTAGAAAATGCGAAAGAAGACTGGGTATATGTCCTTGGGTTGTTAAATTGTAACGGTCATCGCACTATCCCTATTTTCATAACCTAATCACAATGGAAGCTCCTCAAATATACATATATGTTCATGTAAGAATTGTCAGGGAAAGATGGTTGGATTTAGAAACATTGCTCGAATATCGTTGAACGACATTTTCTCGAAGCTTTGAAAACATTCTATAATTAATACACACATGATCATGAGCTCAAGTTCAAACTCTGTATGATTAATTACGCACTCGTGTTGATGCAACTTCTATGGATGGAAAGCTATTACATCTTATTTGGACATACATATCATTAGAGCGAGGATGTAGGATACAAAATTGAAAATGAAAGGAGATAATATTGAGTAATTACTTTTCTGACGGTATCTTTTACATTTGTTATTCCAATTTTTTCTTTGTTTCACAATGAGACCATATATACCATCTGATGTACATTAATTTTTATTTTCCGATTATATGTAATCGAGAATGAATGCAGCGAACCTTCTTTTCTTGTCAAATCTTCATCGACAACGCAAACTATGAATTTGGACAGGAGCTCCCTTTAGCAATTTTATTTTAGTTAATTATATTACACTAATTATGAAATAACCAAATAATCATTTTTCCCATTTCAATAAGATTGTCCAAATTAGTATAATAAGCAATTAATACTTACATATACACCTAACTAAATTTTAAAATACATTCCTAACCGAAATTTACATTCCTAACAGAGATAGAAATTCCCCATTAAATTATCTACCATTTAAAAAACTCCAATAACAAGGATATAATATACAGACCTTTTCCAGCAAATTACCCCCAATTCCATCCAGCTTGTCTCCACCCATCCCACCAAAGTTGCTAAATACATGAATTTAAGACCTTGCAAAAGGCCAATTTGCCATACTGAAAACTGCAATTTTCCAAAAAAAGAACACGAAGACTCGTGTAGGAATCTGCAGCACAGGTGGCCCGATCGAGGCCCACTCACTAACATCACCCCCCTACACCGCCCCTGCCTCTTTACCTCCTCACTCGAAGAGCTGTTCCTTCCTTTCGCTCTTTTGATTTTGACGGGTACAAGTCCACCCCACTCGTCTCCTCCTCGATTCTCTCTCTTTCTTCGCCCTCCTCTCCTTTCTTGCCGCCTTTTCGCGAGCATATTCCACCTCGTCGGACCCATTCTAGGTTCCAAGCCGCCAGGTAAGGCCTCCCCCTCCCATTGCGCATTGTTCTTGTTCGGAAAGATCGGATTTTGGGACCTCCGGAGGTGTTCCAGGTGGTGCTGTCGGGATTCCTTTTTGGGAGGTGAATTCTGGGAGTTTCTTTTTGCGTTTTGGAAGTTTGGTCCTGGTTTTTGATCCGCGAAGATTGGATTTTGGGCCGGTGGAGCTGTTTCAGGTGGCGTTTTCTTTGGTGAAGTTTCCAAAGCATCTGGGGCTCAATGGTGCATTTTTATAAAAAAGATTGTGCCTTTGGGTGTTTGGCTGCGGTGTTGTTATTTGCATCGTTTGGTTTTTGGCTCTGAGAAATTATCTGCTTTTGCTGTAGCTGAACACATTCGTGTGTGGCGTGTGTTCGTTGGTTGGTAATGTTGTGATAAACAATTCAGTGCTGCATTTTGGTTCTATCTATGTGATTCTCCACAGATGTGGGTTCACAAGGTGAAGTGTTTTTTTTGCATGTAATAAGCTATTTTATATCTTTTCTCTGTTTTGTGTTTGATTTCAGGACGTTTTTCTTCTTGATGACTATTTCTGTTGTAGTGTGGTGAGCGAATCTTTGTTAGTAGATTGTAGGTTGACAATCTTTTGTTAATATTTTGCTGCAGGGAGGAAGTGATGGCATTTTTTTCATGTTCACCTCCCGGTTGTCAAATTTTTGGCTCGAGGGTGCAACAGAGCAGTCATGTAGACTATGACTCGACTCATGCAGTGGTTTGTAATGCCATGTTGAGAAGTAAAAATGCTGGAATTTCTGAGAATAGTATCCAGTTATCACTTTTAGAAGCAAAGAGATCGAAGCGAGGGCATAGTATGGTAGTAGCTGCTAGTCCACCTACTGAGGATGCGGTAGTTGCAACCGAGCCCTTGACAAAGGAGGATCTTGTTGGTTACCTGGCGTCTGGCTGCAAGCCTAAGGAAAATTGGAGGTGGATGGAAAGATTAGTATTTTGCACGATTTATTGTTAGGCCAGATCTAATATAGTTCCCTTCGTGGCTTTGCTTTTACAGAATAGGAACAGAACACGAAAAATTTGGCTTTGAACTTGAAACACGGCGTCCTATGAGCTACAAACAAATTGCAGATCTTCTTAATGGTATATCTGAGAGGTTTGACTGGGAGAAAGTTATGGAAGGGAGTAACATCATTGGATTGAAACAGGTAGCCTAAACTTCTTCCTTTTCCTCTTATTGTGCCGACGATAATGAATCAAATCATCAGGGAAAGCAAAGTATATCATTGGAACCCGGGGGTCAATTTGAGCTTAGTGGTGCACCCCTTGAAACATTACATCAGACATGTGCAGAAGTCAATTCACACCTTTATCAGGTATCAACGTTGTCCTTTCTTTTCGAACTTTCTTAATAGAAGCTTTTCTTAGTCTTGCCATCTCTGATTTAGGAGCATCTCATTTTAATATAAATCAATTGATCAGACTGGAATAAATCAACGGCCTCAAGTCCTCTTTATACAGGCAGAGGCTTGTGAAAGGTTTAGGCATACCCCTACTCGGTCAGGAAGAAACATTGTATAAATAGAAAAATGGATCTGGGCAGTCTGGATAACTAACTCAACAACTTATTCTCAACCCCATCCCCTCTCAAGTTGCATCATAGTTATAAATCATGCTCAACTTGAAACCACAATGATTGGATGACTTTATGGATAGTGTCTTGGTGACAATACCAACTACTTGATTCTTTAAAATAACATCGGTGGTGTAGATGAGCCCTTTCTGGATCAATGTCTTGTATGTAGTGACAGAAGAATTCTGTATGTTTAATCCTTTTGTGAAATAATGATTATTGGTGATAAATTGGGTTGTTTTGCTGTCGCATTAATTTCCATAGGTGTATTATTAGCTATGTGGGGGTTGATGAGAACATACCATACCTTATAAATTCATTGGTAAATTCCACGTTAGAGTGTGCTAAAATGCTGTGCTTTTACGTTGTAAGGTCGAAATATTACCACAAACATGTGTGGAAACTAGCATGAATTTCTTGTCCTTGAGATAACATTGCGTAGTCGACTTTTGTACAAGTCATTAAATCTAGCTTATCACTTTTGGTAAACATAAATCCTTATCCTCTACATCTTAATAAAACCATGTATGCCTCTTAATGAGTATGCAAAAATCTTTCCAGAAATCGTGCCCTCAGCATAACCACCCTTCCATTTAAAGTTTCGCCAGCTGGATGCCTCACCATTTAGGGCTCAACCGATCTGGAAAGACTGGAGTTACCCCTTTAGCTTCGTGGTGGGTTGTCGGGTGGAGCATTTGCAAAAGGGATTGCCTTCGAAAGGGATGGATCCCTCAATTGGGAGCAATTGTGAGTTTCGTTTACTAAAGCTAGAAGGTTCGGACCACCTCCATTAGTGGAATCAGATAGCAGAAAATCGGGTTGGACCCCCTATTCTCGGATCCCCTATTCGTTCAATGCCCTAATCAGACTCCTTGAAGGATCCACCAATGAAGCCTCAACTATGCATTTCAAAGACTCAGAAGAACACCCATGGCGGCAGATTCTGATGGGAAAAGCGCCATCTCCAAGCTTCTCTACCTCCATTCTCCTACCTCAGAAGGAGCCTAGGGTTGTTTCTACAACTCCTTTGCATCTGCCTGAAGTTTAGAGCACTATTACCCATTGGAAGAGCAATGTTGAGGGTGCGGTCAAGAAGCTATAGACGTCGTCAACCCTTCAGCCCACTTCCTTCCTCACCAGCCAGTGAAATCCCATTACAAGCTTCCTCAAGTTTTGTTGACACGGGGGCTTTTCAAGAAAAAAAGGGAAAAGATATAGAGGCAGAAAACGAATAAGAAAGCAAGGCCTTGAGGGTTCAACCATCTCGACTTTCAAGTCTCAACCTCAGATAGCGAAGACGACATGACTTGTTTGCACCTTTAGATCTTCTGTGGTTCCCAAATGAAAGCTTTAACTTGGAACGTCAGGAGTCTGGGTGACTCAGAAAAACATAGCTCCATCGGAGCCCTGTTAGCAGAATGGGGATGCGATGGGGTCAAGATTGCAAAAAGTGGTAGTTAGTACTTGGTCGATGGGGTCACTGACTAAGGATTAATCGAGGCGACTAATCAGATTTAGTCGACCATTAGTCGGTTTTGAATTTTTAAATTATTTTAAATATATAAATCAATTTTCGTACACATGTTCTTATATATTTACATTTATTTATACATTTTCTATACTATCATAATGAAATAAAAGAAGTATTTGTCTTTAAATATGACATTAAACATATTAAAATAAGTTTGCTTTTAAAAAATTGAAAAACTAAAAAAAAACCTCTATGCAAAAGTCGGTCGAGTAGTCGGCCCGATTAGTCGGGTTGACCGACCAATGGATGATTGGGCTGCTAAGCCTGGTCGAATCTGCTACCCCCCGACTTTGACTAGTCGGGCTGACTAAACGGCCTAGTCGGCTGACTTTTAAAACAATGTTCAACTTTATTGATGCAATGAGCACGTGAGGGGAATGATCTTTGCCTGGAAAAACACCACCTTTTGGCTGATTTCAGAGCTAAAGGGTTGCCACGTTCTTACATTCCTACTAGAAAATATTGTGACAGAATTGAAAGTGATATTTTCTTGTGTTTATGGTCCTTGTCTACATTCTCTCTGGTCAAACCTTTGGGATGACCTCCGAAATGCACGAACAACCTTCACAAGAGGGGCTTGGCTTGTTGGAGGTGATTTTGATGTCACTGTGCTTTCTAGTGACTGTCCCCGACCGAGAGGGGTTGCAAGATCATGGCTCTGCTTATTTTGCAGGTTTGATTGATGATTTGGAGCTTGAGTTGTTATATGCTACTGACACTAGGTACGCTTAGAGAAACTCTGGTTCCTGCTTCGGATTGATCGTTTTCTGGCTTTTGTGGGGCTTATTGTGGCCTTTCCGCTTTTAGCTTCCGCGTCTCGATTGTGTATGAGATTTCATCATACATTGATGGTGTGGGATTCAGGTGTTACATCCCTGATTAGGTAGGGGATTCTTCAGATTTGAGCATGATTGGCTGTAGAAGAACTTTAGAGAATTGGTGGCAAACCACTGGACATCCACCGTGGTGTCTGGCTCATCGACATCTTGCATGGTCCAAAAGTTGGAGTCTCTGTGTATCAGGCTTTGTAAATACAAAGAGGAGGTTCAAGAGGCAAGACTTTTGCGACGTGGGGAGGCGGTAACAAAAATGTCTAGATTAGACAGGTTGGAGGACACCGATGACCTTTTATCTGAGGAACTTATTGCTAAATCCTAGGCTTGGAATGTGATCCTGATCGAAGATAAGAAGAGTGTTACCGAATGGAAACAACGTTCGTGCAGCTCTTGGCTCAAAGAAGGTGGTGCAAACACAACCTACTTTCATCGAATTGTCAGTGGGAGGTGTCGTCACAACCTGATACACTCAATTGTGGTGAATGGTAGAAGAATGAAGGGGGATAGAGAGATGGGGCACGCAATTACCGATCATTTTCGTGAGTTCTCAAGGAGAAGTGAAAACATGACCTGGAGATGGTCAGACCACTGGGCATCCTAGCTATCTCCGCAACATGTGGATCACCTGATACAAGACATTATAGCAGAAAAGGTAAAAGTCGCAATATGGAACTTGAATGCGGATGTCGCTCTTGGGCTCGATGGGTTCCTAGTTTTTTTCTTCAAGGAGTTCTGGTCATTGGTGGAAGGTGAGGTTGTGGATGTTGTACATGAGTTTGCTAGAATAAATGTGAAGTTTAAGAGAAGAAACAAAGCTTCCATTCTCTTGCTACCGAAGAAAGAGGTTTCAATAAGAGTAGAAGACTTCAGGTCGATTGCGCTCTCCAATGCGACATACCTTATAACGGCAAAGGTCTTAGCGATAAGATTGAACAGGGTTTTGGATCATCTTATTTTTCACTCCAATATGCATTTATACTAGGAAGACATATTGTAGACACTTTATTCAATGGCTACAAACATGATAGCGGATTGGAAGCGACGAAACACAAAGGGCATCCTGTGGAAGGTGGACTTAACTAAAGCTTATGATACGTTAGTCTGACGTTTTCTATGGATGGCCATGTCAAGAAGGGGTTTCGCGGATGTATGGATCACGCGGATGAAGCGTTGTATTACTACGACCTCTTTCTCGATATTGGTTAACGGTTGCCTACCCTGAGGGTGGATTCGTCATTCCCATCACTGATTACGAACTGACTTTGTTATTCTTAAAAAATTGCTTGTTAAACAAGGTTTGCACTTTTATCTTGAATCACTTAAAGACCATCTTTACATTGTTTGAATGTGAAATAGATACACATTCTTGCTGTTCCTTTTTTGAGTCTTGGCTTTTTACATTTTGTTACCAAGGAAATAGCTTCATTAAGTTTTTGACATAATTTCTTTTGAATGAACACTGCTGCAATTTAGATGAAATGCGGACACTTAAATTTTGTTTTCATAACAATTTGGTTTCCTCCACGATGCTCCATTTACGGGTGCCATGTCTAAGATATGAGCTTGAAAATGCATTTAGGAAAGTCCATTTGAGTTCTTTGTTCTATTTGTCATTTTTGAAAATATGCCAACAACCTTCGGGTAACATTTTATACCAGTGACGTATAACTACGACCTCTTTCTTGGTATTGGTTAATGGTCGCCTGCCCCAAGGGTGGATTCTTCCCGTCGAAGCGTAGAGTTAGATAAGGATGTTCCCTAGCACCTATGCTTTTTGTGATTGCAGTCGATGTTTTGACTTGCATGGTTGAACATGTGCATGCTAATGGGCTTACATCAGGTTACTCGTTTGGAGACATCTCTATTCCTTTTTTACAATATGTAGGTGATACCATATTCTTCATCAAGGGAGGCAAAGCGGAGGCCAGAGGAATGGGAGTGACAATTGAAATATTTGGTGAATTATCGGGGCTCGTGCTGAATCTGGAGAAGTCCAAAGCTATTCCCTTTGGACTCACTAACAAAGAGGCACATGGGTGCTGTGTTGAGATGGGTATGGAGACTGGAGAGTGGCTCTCTTCCTATTCACTATCTGGGTCTTCCTCTTATCGCGGGTAAATGAAAAATGTGGGATTGGTTACCTATTATTGAGAAAATGGAAAAAAAGCTATGAGACTGGAAGACAACTATTCTTTCTCGAGGAGGTCGAATGGTTTTACTTCAGGCGGTTCTGTCTGCTATTCATGTTTTTTTCATGTCTACTCAGCTTCTTACCGTTGGCATCAAAGCGTAGATTGGAGATGCTCATGAGGCGATTCCTCTTCGGAAAAAATGGTCTGGAGGGTCGACCATGCACCTTATTGACTGGGAGATGGTTAATTTTCCAAAATCAGAAGGAGGTTTAGGAATTTCCCATCTTGAATCTATGAACGATGCTCTTCTCCTAAAGTGGGTGAGTAGGATTTGGGGAAGAGGCGAAGACTTGTGCTGTTGGCTAATCCGTGGTATATACAACATTGTCATCAATATCAATATGCTCCTTCCAGCACGTTCTCGCCCTTCAGCCTTCTGGAAAAGGATCAAGGCAGTGATGCCTCATTTTCAGATCATATCATGGAAGGCCGTATCGATATCGATATCGTTTCGGTCCGCCCGGAAATGGATATATCGAGATATATCGACGATATCGGTGGAAATGTCAAAAATGGCGCAAGAAGGCCAATTTTTTGGTATTTTTTCAGAAATTAAGGTCATCCAAGATATTAAAACAACAAATAACGTACAAATACACACTTATGTCACATATATGGATCCATTTATAGACCATATATCGCACATATCGGTATCGCTGTTATCACATATATTGGTCACGTCGATGTAATAACTTAATGTTAATTCTTGACTTATAAATATTGGAAATATATTCCATTCAAGTTCTTATAAGTTTATAACATGAAATACTACAAATATACACCTCATAAGTCATAACACACATAGATAATTTATGAGGACTATGGTCCTTAAACTGCACATATCGGTCATATCGATGGGAATATATAGCGAGACAATCACTGTTTGGCATAAAGATTTATCTATATACAAGCAACAACAACAAATGAGAAATATCCAAATCAATTTAACAATGTAAAATGAGATGACCTAAAACCAAGAATTCCGCGGCGGATCTAAATCGCCCCCTGCCCTATTGTCTCTCATAGCGGATTGCGAACTCAACTTGCAGTGGTTTTCCCATGTCATGTACGAGTACATGGCCTTATAATTCATAATATATTGCCTGTATTGGTGGTCTTCAATCCTTATGAGTATCCCGAGTCGAGGATAAGCATTGCTAGATCCAGTGTCACGAGGTGCACGTCGAGGCTGCGAAGTACTAGCTTGAGATCCTCGGGATGACGACGACGGAGTCGGAGAAGATCTCTACGGAGGAGGACCTGGAGGAGGAGCGTAATACTCAGGGAAGAAACCGAAACTGTCACCGCCAAAGAAGATGCCCTGGTTGAGCTGGCTCTGCTCGGGTTGGCTACCTTGGTAGTCTCACCGCTATAGCTGCTATATCCTCATAACCTCTGCTGCTACCATATCCATAAGATGGAGGAGTATACGCCTGAGGAGGAGGATGTCCAGGTGGAGGAGCAGGAAAATATTCAGGGAAGACGCCAAATGATCTTTCATCTTGTGAGGTTCCATATTCGCCCATGGGACTAGGTGTTCCTTCACGGTATAGGTTGTCAATGTCCATGCAACTCAACGAACCTACAGATGATATCCAATCGTCCATGTAGCTATCTGTAGGATGATGGCCACGTCGTCCATATGCATCGTAATCCATAGGTCTTGGACTCGAACTTAGGACAAACTGCCCATGTATGTTTCCGCGTCATTCCGTGTATTCTCGCTCTGACTCGAATCTTTTTTTTTGAGGCTCGAATCTTGTATCATCACGTGGTCCACGACCACCTGACCTCCCTGAATATGTGTCCCCATCACCTGATCTACCACGGCCACCAACATCATCATCATCATCATCGCTCCCACTGTCATCTTTTGATTTGGATTTGGATTTCGATCCAGTAGAGAGAATGTCATCCACAATCGCATCAAGTTCCACCCCTCTAAGAGGGTCCGTGATTCGCCCAGATCTAGCCATGTAGTCGCCAACATTTGCTCTGATTTGTTGGCTTATATTCTCATTCGGCCTTCCTCCCGGTTGATCAAGCAATTAAGCACCGTTGGAATCCAACCACCTCTGCAGAACATCTTTATCTGCATTGTCATCGTGCATCTTGAAAATATATGCAAGATCGATGGGGTATGTGTAGTCCTCTCTGTCATGCCTCTCTCTTGCATGTTTCATCTTCAACCTCAAGTTGTAGTGCACGAAAACTAGATTGTGGAGTCGTTCTCCCAACTTGTTCCGTCTCCTCGAATGGATCAAGTTGAATGTGCTCCAATTTCTCTCACAACCACCGGCAGATGCTGTTTGGGACAATACTTTCACTGCCACTTTGCGGAGGTTGGAAGCTTCCATCCCATACAATAACCGCCATTCGGCTGCGGAAAATCCAAAAGAGATAAATCATAAATCAATAATAGTCAAATTGTTATACATCTCAATCAGTAGACTTAGTCCTTATTAGGAAGAGTACTGCTGCGTCCAGTAACCGTGATTACCCTACCGAAAGAATCCAAGGCATCCCTAAAATATTTAATCTGCGCATTAATCGAAACTTTAAGTCATAACATGGTTTGTGCCTCAAAATAATTTTAAAGACTCTATGCAATTATAGATTGTACATTATACAAGCGTTCTTACGGTCTTACCTCATTCATGCACGAGGTTTGTGCCTTCTCATCTTGACGAGCTTCTCCACCACAACTTGTACAACTGCTAGATGGTCAACATTTGTACCAAGACTGTTCTTGTATTGGTACTTCGGTTTCAAGTAATATGCTGGAGACGAACAATTCTCAAATTTTGATCATTCAAAAGTACATACCTACGGAAATGGATTAAAAACTAAATGGATAATAAAACGTACCAGCCTTGTGTAGAGGACGTGAGAGCATATTGGACCATTGTTCGTCTATGATGTCTAACCATGCTTTAAATCCTCTCCTAACTGCTTCTCTAATCTTCTCCCTCATGCAGCGCATTGTCTCATAGATGACTCCCATAGTTGGCTTCTTATCCCCATCTACGATAACAATGCAGAAAGAACAAGTTCCATTGTTTTCGTGGCCCTTGTCATGTCATCCTAGAAATGGAGATCATTAATGATTGTCTCCACTCTCCTTCCTCCTTTAGTTCGAGCTTCTGGGTTCTTGAACCATTCACCTTGGCAGCACATGTTCTTCAACCCTGGCTTGTGCTGTTTGAGGCTTTGCGACGCTATAAAATTGGTTGCAAAGCGTGTGATCCTAGGCCTCACCAACTCACCATTGCATGTCCGCCTCATCAAAGCCAACACTTTGGAATGGTTGTAAATGAAAACCGTGATCGCTCGTGCTTGTTCCATCACCTTCACGACGAGCTTCCTCTTGCCGAAGTCCTTCAGAATCAGATCTATGCAATGCGCAGCACACGGTGTCCAAAAAATGTCGTAGCTGCTGGACTTCATTATTGTTTCTCCTGCTTTCTTAAAGTTGCTACCATTATCCGTTACAATCTGTACGATGTTCTCTTTCCCAACGTCCTTAATGACGTCCTTCAGCAATTTCAGCAGGTACTTGTAGTCCTTGACCTGTTCAGAAACATCGATGGATTTAAGGAAAATCGTCTTACCATCGCAATAAACGAGGATGTTGATGATCTGCTTCCTCGTATAACTTGTCCAGCCATCACACATCAGCGTCACGCCATACTCTAGCCATCTCTTCCACAGGTCCGAGATGTACTCGTTCATCTCCTCCTTCTCTTACGTAAGATACCTGTTCATCAACTCTTTGGCACTTAGAGCCTATACTCCCGTTCCAACTGCGACGATCTCATCAATGGTGTGCTGTAAGAAAGGTCTACTAGAGACATGGGTTGAGATGCTCTTCCCAAAGAAGAGCTTGCAGATGGCCCTGCCTACTCTCTCTCGTGCATTGGTGAACATCCCCCTACACCGTCTTTTGCTTCGGGTCCTTGCTTGGCTTGTACTGTATGGACCCACTCCTCGTCAAGAATGGTTCTAGTCTCTTCCCCTTGTGTTTCTTAGTGGGTGGTGGTACTGGTGCACCTCCAGAACCACTCCCACTGCCACCAGTACCAAAGAAGCCACCGCGTGCACCAACGGGTTCTCTTCTCTCAAACTCGCTCCTCATGGACTCTTTTGTCGCCCTCCTATATGCCCTCCTTTCTGCTTCGGTTTGAACGTCATGGGGGTAGACAAAGTCCTCGTCATCTGAATTTGAGAGGACATTGAACTCATTTTCAAACATGAACTCCTTGAACTATTCATCCCGTCTTGACCTCTTCACATCCTTCCCAAAGATGTTCTTCCCAAAGAAGAGCTTGCAGATGGCCCTGCCTACTCTCTCTCGTGCATTGGTGAACATCCCCCTACACCGTCTTTTGCTTCGGGTCCTTGCTTGGCTTGTATTGCATGGACCCACTCGTCAAGAATGGTTCTAGTCTCTTCCCCTTGTGTTTCTTAGTGGGTGGTGGTACTGGTGCACCTCCAGAACCACTCCCACTGCCACCAGTACCAAAGAAGCCGCCGCGTGCACCAACGGGTTCTCTTCTCCCAAACTCGCTCCTCATGGACTCTTTTGTCGCCCTCCTATATGCCCTCCTCTCTGCTTCGGTTTGAACGTCATGGGGGTAGACAAAGTCCTCGTCATCTGAATTTGAGAGGACATTGAACTCATTTTCAAACATGAACTCCTTGAACTATTCATCCCGTCTTGACCTCTTCACATCCTTCTCCTTTTCCCCCTCCATGCTGGCCTTCACCAAGTCCCTCACGTCTTTTGGACATCGAGTGCACTTGGCAACATTTTTATTGCTGCCAACAATGTGATGCTTCAGTCTAGTAATACCCCCTCCTCCCAGTCTCTTACTACAGAAGTTGCATTGGGGTTTCACTTTGTTGCCATTTGGAGTGGTGGCATACTTCCAACCCAGCTCTCCACTCTCGAAATCCGTCTGTCCACGAGAACCATCAGAGTTTGAAACAGAGTGTGCCATGATCTTGAATCCTTGATCTGAAAAAACAAACAAAAAAAATCAAAAGCCCCAAAATTCTACACCAAGTTACTCAATAATTGATTAATTTGGCTATTGCGATGTGCCAGGCTATTGCGTTCACCAGACGAGGGACCGATGTGCCAGGCTATTGCGTTCCATCTCGGATAGGTGCTTGCTTTGCGATGAATTGATTGAAATCGTGGAACACCTCTTCTTCTTATGTCCCGTGGTGATTCAAGTATGGCAGGGGGCTGACGTGGACTGGTGCTGCACGGACGATTTCCAGACCTTCTGGAGCGCGCTTCGTTCAAACAAGGATAGGCCGATGGTGGAGATTCTTTACCCGGTGGCCATTCTATGGGCAAATCTGGAGGGGTAGGAATGATTTGCTTTTCTCGGGCCAAAGATTCTATAAGGAAAACATGTGGGTTTTTGCTAAGTGACTGGTGGAGGATTGGGCGTTGTAATGGGCTTATTGTAACAGCGTCTGGTTGTATTTTCACCTATCTTTTTTTTCTCTTTTTCTTGCTCTTCAATAAAGGCTTGGGGCGTGCACCATCGAGTGTATCCCCCTCATTTATAGATTTCAAAAAAAAAATACTCAATATTTTGAAGAATTATTTCTACTATTTTCGGATTTAATAAATTACCCCAATTTACCTAATATAAATCACCATGAATTTTTTTAACTAAGTCTAAATCATGAGATCCAAGTCCATCCTACCATAACTTCACCTAATAAACCCAAAAAAACCAAAAGCCCCGAAATTCAACACCAAATTACTTAATAATTTGACGAATTATTTCTACCATTTTCGGATTTAATAAATTACCCCAATTTACCTAACATAAATCACCATTAAAAATTTTTAACCAAGTCTAAATCATGAGATCCAAGTCCATCCTACTATAACATCACATAATAAACCCAAAAAAATCAAAAGCCCCAAAATTCAACACCAAATTACTCAATAATTTGATGAATTATTTCTACTATCTTCGGATTTAATAAATTACCCCAATTTACCTTACATAAATCACCATGAAATTTTTTTTAACTAAGTCTAAATCATGAGATCCAAGTCCATCTTACCACTACCATAACATCACCTACTAAACCCAAACAAACCAAAAGCCCCAAAATTCAACACCAAGTTACTCAATAATTTGACGAATTATTTCTTCTATTTTCGGATTTAATAAATTACCCCAATTTACCTAACATAAATCACCATGAAATTTTTTTAACCAAGGCTAAATCACGAGATCCAAGTCCATCCTATCATAACATCACCTAATAAAACCAAAAAAATCAAAAGCCTCAAAATTCAACGCCAAATTACTCAATAATTTGAAGAATTATTTCTACTATTTTCGGATTTAATAAATTACCCAATTTACCTAACATAAATCACCATGAATTTTTTTAACTAAGTCTAAATCATGAGATCCAAGTCCATCTTACCATAACATCACCTAATAAACCCAAAAAAACCAAAAGCCCCAAAATTCAACACCAAATTACTCAATAATTTGAAGGATTATTTGTACAATTTTTGGATTAATAAATTACCCCAATTTACCTAACATAAATCACCATGAAAAAATTTTAACTAAGCCTAAATCATGAGATCCAAGTCCATCTACCATAACACCACCTAATAAACCCGAAAAAACCAAAAGCCCTAAAATTCAACACCAAATTACTCAATAATTTGACAAATTATTTCTTCTATTTTCGGATTTAATAAATTACCCTATTTACCTAACATAAAGCACCATGAATTTTTTTTAACTAAGGCTAAATCATGAGATCCAAATCCATCCTACCATAACTTCACCTAATAAACCAAAAAAACCAAAATCCCTAAAATTCAACACCAAATTACTCAATAATTTGAAGTATTATTTCTACTATTTTCGGATTTAATTAGTTACACAACAAGACTTAACAAAAATCAACATGGAATATTGTTTCCTAAGGCTAAAACATGTAATCCAACTATACTCATTCCAAATTTTACAAAAAAGAGGATTATGGATCAAATAACCATCAAGAGTAAAAGCCCTAACAAATTTTAAAAATTTATTCACTAATTAAGAGAAGATCATAGTATCTTACCTCAAAATGCAAATTGAGATGGAAGAAGGGAGCTTGGGAGCTTCAAATTTCGGTGTTGCGAAATGGAGGCGATGTGACATTTTTATAACCGAAATGAGGCGATATGGGCCCTCCATTTCGTACAAGTGAAGAAGCGAATATGCCAAGTGTCGGCGATACATCGCCGATAAACGATATATCGCCGACACCTGGTATTTAGATATTCATAGTAATATCGATATCCCAGACCTGCTAATACCGATATATCGGCGATATATCGTCGATATATCGCGATACACGACCTTCCATGGATCATATTCTGCCCTGTGCTTGGTGATGGTAAATCTTACGCTTTCTGGACAGACAATTGGACTAGTGAAGGTCGTATCACCGAAAGATTTCTACATCTTTTTACGTTGGCTGCTAACTATGATGCTTGTGTATTGGACTATTGGATTGATGGTAATTGGATGCCTCCTTTCGTCACAGATTTCTCTGACCAGTGGCTGGAGGAGTTTCTCCTGCATCTTGAATCTCTGAGACATCAAGACCTGCCGATGGATGGTCGTGATCATTGGATTTGGAAGGATAAAGAAATCTCAGTGAAACATGCTTACAAGGCTATATCAAGACCATTAGTGCATTCGACTGATTATATGGTGTGTGACTGCAAATTTATCTAGAGTCTAAAGTTACCGAACATTATGCTTTTTCATGTGGTTGATGCGCGCAAGGATATCAATGACAAGAGACCGTTGTGCAAGGCTACTCCCAAACACCTCCAATAGATGTCCCCTTTGTGAGTCACATATTGAGACGACTGATCACTTGCATGGATTTAAATTTCACGAAATTTCGGCTAAATTTCGCGGAGATTTCGGTTTCGACTGGGAGGGTCTTTTGAAACACCTATATATATCGATTTCCCGGATTTCGACTGAAATTGATCGAACTATCGGTGATATTTCGACATTTCGACCCATATCGGTCGAAATTCATGTTTTCAGTTCAAAATTTCTCGGATTTCGACCGATATGGGCGAAATTTCGCTGATACCTATGTAAATCAACGATATTAATCATGTGATCTTAATTTTAATCCATTTACTAACTATTTAGTATTTACCAATTCTCTATATCAAAATACATCATGATTTATATATTTTGTTTCGGGTCGGGGGCGGGGCAACTTGGGCCCCCTAGCCCCCTTAGCCCCGCAGGCTCGCTGACCGGGCAGCGAGACCCCCGTTCTGGTAGGGTATTGTGCAACAGGGGAGATACATACAATGTTTCTTCAACGTACGGAGCTTCACCTCCCTTGCAATAGAGATGAAACAACTCTGTAGATTCTAGAGATCCGCTATAGCTTCTTTGCTTCATTCCTTTGGTCATTTATCTGTAAAAAATATCATCTTTGCTGTAAATCTATAATTATATATGTAATTCACTAGAACTGCGCCTACGACTGTTATTTCTATGAACTAAACATTGTCTTATTAATCATTATCTACATTTTAGAGTAAAAATACCCATCTATTTTTCTGAACAAAAAAGACATCTTATAAGTATTTTTAACTTAGTTATTTTAATTTCGATTCCAATATCTACCACTCAGCTTAATGATATTCCCCGATATGTGCGATATAAGGCATATGGATGAGAGATACGTGTGATATAAGTGTGCATTTGTTAGCTATTATTGTTTTAAGAACTTGGATTTAATTATATCCATTTCCAATATGTATCAATCAATAATCAACCTTACCAACGAAATGCGATATAAGGTATATGGATGAGAGATATGTGTGATATAAGTACGCATTTGTTAGCTATTGTTGTTTTAAGAACTTGGATTTAATGAATCCATTTCCAACATGTATCCATCAATAATCGTTTCTTGGCTTCTGGAGAATTTTTGGAGGCGTTCCCTCTTTGTTCGGTCTCCTCTCTCCCTCGGTCGTTGTCGGATCACTCGCCCATTATTTGGGAGTCCGGCGACGTCCCGCTGGTGAGGGGCCTATTTAGGTACGAAAAATGTTGGTTGCAGGAAGCGAATTTCAAGGATTTGGTGGCAGCACATTGGTCTCAGTCATGTTTTGTGGGATCTGCGACCTCCAGGTTTGATCAAAAACTCTCATCGCTGTGGAAGATGCTGTCCTTATTCAAGGAGACCAGGGTGGCAAGGGTTGCTATCAGAAATGAGGTTGAGGAAACCATTGCCAGATTTGATGGACTTGAGAATGATAGGGATTTGCTCCCTGAGGAGTTGCGTGAGCGTTCTCTTGCGCAAAGGGCTGTTGCGGACGAGGACAGGAAACGGAACATGGAACGGCGACAGTGATCGAGGATGAGGTGGATTAAAGAAGGTGATGCCAATACAGCTTTCTTCCACCGTGTGGCTAGCGGGCGGAGGAGAACCAACTCTTTGTGATCTATTCGGATCAATGATGCGAGGATCATGGGAGATCAAGAGATGGGGAGGGCCATTGCTGCTCACTTAAGGGAGCTCGCCTCGAGGCGCTCTCCGAGGGTGTGGCGTTGGTCGGGCCGTGGGGCTCCGCCCATTTCTCGGGTGGCGGGCGAGGAGTTGGCGCGTACGATATCGTTGGATGAAGCAAGGGCGATACTGTGGGATCTAAATGGAGATAGCTCCCCGGGGTCTGATGGTTTCCCGGTGGCTTTCTATCGAGATTTTTGGGAGGTGGTGGGTGAAGATGTGCTGGAGGTTATCTCGGAGTTTTGCAGTGGGAACGATGGTTTTGATCGGATCAATCATGCAACAATTGTGCTTATTCCTAAATCTTCCGGGGCCGAGCGTATTGATGATTTTCACGCCATTTCGATTTCTAATGGCATTTATCTTATTGTTGCCAAGGTCTTGGCTCGTCGGATACTGGACTCGATTAATTCTCCGATACAAACGGCTTTTATCCGGGGAAGACAGATCTCAGACTGCATCACGGCGGCGTCGGAGTTGATCGCTGATTGGAAGAAGTCCGGAAAGAAGGGGATATTGTGGAAGGTTGACTTTTCTAAAGCTTATGACTGCCTCGACTGGAGGTTCTTATGGTCGGTTCTGCGTAGGTGTGGTTTTCCTGAGCTTTGGATATCGTGGATGTGGCGGTGCGTGACCACGGTGTCCTTCTCTTTGTTGATCAATGGTCGCACGGAAGGGGGTCTCTTTCAGCCCCGGAGGGGGGTGCGTCAGGGTTGCCCCCTCGCGCCTCTCTTGTTTGTTCTGGCTGTTGATGTCCTGACGCGCATGGTGGACGGTGTGATTGAGGCTGGGCTTTCGAAGGGTTACTCCAAAGATGGATTGAGTGTGCCCTTATTGCAGTTCGCGGATGACACCTTGCTCTTTATCGAGGGCGGCTTGCCCGAGGTCTCGGGGATGGCAGCGACATTGGAGCTCTTCAGCGAGGTATCGGGTCTTCTTAAGAATGATAGCAAATCCAAGGTGATTTCGTTTGGTCTGTCTGACATGGAGGAGTTTGATTGCGGACGTGTCTTGGGTCTCCACCGGGTGAGTTATCTTTTGACTACGTTGGTATGCCGTTGGTGGCTGGGAGGGTCAAGATCAGGGATTGGCTTATGGTTGTTGAGAGGATGGAGAGGCGTCTTGCTGGGTGGCGGTCGGCCTTACTGTCAAGGGGGGTCGGCTTGTGCTTCTTAAGGCGGTGCTCTCGTCTATTCCGGTGTTTTTCTTATCTCATCGTCGCATGTCGGTGGGGATTCGCGTCCGTCTCGAGAAATGTATGCGGAGATTTCTGTGGGGAAGAAACTCTCAATCTGGGAGAGGGTTGCATTTGGTGGCTTGGGATGAGGTCACTAGAGGCAAACGTGATGGGGGGCTGGGCGTGCGGAGATTGGATATCATTAACGATGCGTTCCTTCTCAAATGGGCAAATAGGATTTGGGGCCAGGACAACAATTTTTTTACCAAAGTTTTGCGGGCGATTCACGGCGAAGGCAGGGACTTGGAGACGCGGGGCGAGATGCTTGGTGCCATTACTCCATTTTGGCGGGGGGTGCTGGAGGCTTTTCGAAAGAATATCTCTTTGTTTGTGCCTGTCCTGGGGAATGGTGAGTCCTTTAAGTTTTGGTTGATGATTGGACGGGAGGGGGGGCCATTGAGTGTGCGCTTCCCCCGCTTGTTTGCGTTAGCAGCTGAGAAGGATTGTTCTGTAGCGGCTTGTTGGGCGGATGGGTGTTGGTGTCCACCTTTCTTGGCTAATTTCTCGGATCAGAGACTTCTTGATTTTCTTGCCCTCTTGGGCGCCATTGGGGACACAGTCAGGCCGACGGCTGGTCGTGATCATTGGGCTTGACGTGGCGGTCCTTTTTCGGTGCAGAAAGCTTACGAGGCGCTTGCTAGGCCCCCGTCGGTGCGTTCCGACATGTTGGTGCGCGATTGTGGTTTTTTCTGGAGCCTCAGGATCCCCGAGCGCATTGGTTTTTTCTTATGGCTTTTCCGCAGGAAGAAATTGTTGACAAGGGAGCGTTGTGCAAGGTTTTGGGGCAGTCTCTCTAATACCTGTGTTCTTTGCAACTCGACAGTAGAGACCGTGGATCATTTACTCTTTGCTTGTACCAGGGTCAGGGGTGTGTGGGAGGACGCGAATCTGACTTGGGTGTGCACTGATGGCATCTCGGACTTCTGTGACTTGCTGGTGGCAAACAGAAACAGGGCGCGTAGGGACATCTTGCTTCCCATTGCGATATTGTGGTCGATTTGGTTGGGGAGAAATCAAGCAATCTTTTCGAGACAACGCTTCCACAAGGAGAACTTGCTTCTGCAGTGTGCGAGACTTGTGGATACTTGATCGGTGGTTTAGGTCACCTTGGGGTGCTCTTATTTTTTTTGAGGCTTATGGTGCCTTCTGTATAGTTTTTTGTCTTTCCCTTTTCTTTTGGTTTTGTTTTTTCTGCTTCCTTCTGTTTTTTCCTCTCTCCTTTATTTAATATACTGGGGCGAACACCGCTGAGTGTATCTCCCTTTTTCTGGCGTCAAAAAAAATATATGAGCAATATGTATGATAAAATTGTGTATATGTGAGCTATTTATTGTTGAAATAGTTTGAAAGATTTTAATTTGAAAAAAAATGGTCGAAAAATGACTTTTTGAGCCATTTCCGAAATTTCCACCGAAATCGTCGAAATTTCCCAAAATATTGGCGAAATTTCGGTATTGGAGGTCATCGAAATAAGATCGAAATCGAGATTTTGAACCTTGATCACTTGTTCCTCAACTGCATGAAGACGACCGTCATTTGGAGGGAAATTGATGCTCCTTGGATTAATTTAGACAACTTGGACATGTTTTGGGATTCATTGCGACGGGGGAGAAGGTTTTGGGATTCGTTGTGACGGGGGAGACATCGACATAGGGAGGAGATCCTAAGACCTTTGGCACTGATGTGGGCATTGTGTCTATCTTGAAATGGTTTACTTTTTTCATTTCAACGGTTTTACTCTGAAATGTAATTTTTCACTGTAAGACTCTTCTCAAGAGACTCTTCTCAAGTCTACTGTAAGTTTTCTTGTACCTTTTCCCTGCTTTTAATATATCTGGAGCGGACACCGCTTCATGTTATATATATATATATATATATATATATATTATGGAGTGCATCTTATAATGGCCAAGCAGAAACCTTTTTAGTGTTGTATTATGGAGCTTGGCATCTATACTGTGAAGATGGAATTTTTGAGTTTGTGGGTGTGGCAATTAGTTTGGCCCCTGGCATACCAGTCTCTTGAAGCAAATTGGTGACATTCTTTCTTATAAATGTTACCACCCTTTAATCAGTTTTGAGTTCGGACGACTTTAAATGTTAATGAAGTACCTCAAACTCCCCGAGTGTTTTGTCACGATCTACTTTCTTACGAACATCTTTGTAGCAACTATACATTGCTCTTTGTACGTGTTGAGTAGGGCTGGCTATTGAGTCACGGCTTAATGAGCTAGGCTCGGGCTCAGCTCGATAAGGGCTCGTGAGCTTGGCTCATTAAGCTATCGAGTCGAGCCCGAGCCAGATTTTTGGGCTCGATAGCTTATCGAGCCGAGCCCTGCTCAGCTCGATAACTCAATAATGGGCTCGATAAGGAATATATATACACATATTCTATTTGTGAAAGTACAATGATTTTTATTTTTATTTGTATTAGTTTTGCAACATTGTTAATGGTGGATTATGTGTTTATGTTGTTTATGTAACAACAGTGTTGGGTGGACTGTGTTGTAGGCTTGGATTTTCTACCTTTTATCTATGTTAATCTAGGTTATAGTTAGATATTTAGTATTTTTTCCTTTTTTATTAACAAGCAGAATGTTACAATATATATTATAATTTAAATTTTATATACAACTCGGATGGTGGCCTACTGGTTAAGTGGACAATCTTTAAAAAAGGAGGTCTCGGGTTTGAGCCCAGGAAAAACACTTTTTTACCAAAAAAACACCTCTTTCCTTAACGTGCCTGAATAGGCTCGAGCCCCAACAGGCTCGATAAGAGGTTCGGGCTTGGTAAAGGGCTTTGCTGAAGATTATCGAGCCGAGCTGGCTCGATAAGGGCTCGAGCCCACCGAGCTCGAGCCCGAGCCAGCGCGGCTGGGCTCGATCGAGCTCGAGCCCGAGCCCGAGCCCAGCCCTGGCTCAGCTCGTTAGGCTCGATAGCCAGCCCTTGGTGAGAGTAATGCCATTCATCTAAACTAGCAACACCATGCAACCCAAGCTTGAAAAAGTCAGTAGTCGATATTCAATCGGAAGCACCATGCAACACAAGCTTGAAAAAGCCAGTAGTTGATATTCAATCGGATGAGCCACTGACTAGTGATTAGTTGGCATGGTTCTAACCAAATTTGTGTTTATTGAACATTTTATACATAGATTTCGATATATTTATATGAATTTCATCACTTTCCTGTAATAAAATAAAAGCAAGAATTAAATCCCAACTAAAAACAAGAATTAAATACCTAAAAAATCATGAAAGAGAACCATAAAGCAATTTAGGAAAAGTCGGCGGACTAGTTGGGCCAGTCGCCCTACTAGTCGAGCCTACTAAGAGATAGCGGTCCATTCAAATGACTTTTGCAAGCTTGATGCAATGCTTCTCTGTGGGCTACACAAATAAGGAATGATCTATTAATGACGTATAAAAATTATATTTATTTATGATTTATGCCACTTTTAAATTGAAAGCTTTTCTTTAGGCCATATATCCTTTTAGTGGATAATTTTCTTTTTGAAAACACTCTACTTGATGCCATGAGACTGGTCTGCATAGACTTCATCCTAGTACCGCCATAAAGGAATGCATTCTTTAAGTCTAATTAGAATAGCGGACCAAAGGAAAAAGTGTGCGACTCTGTACAGTGGAGCACCGAAAATCTTTATATTCACAAAGCATCTAAAAGCTTTATATTCACAAGTTTAAGTATCCAAATTGCAAAGATCAAGAGTCCCATAGGATCTTGGCATGTTCGAGTACATTCTCAACATATAACCTCTTGCTTTAAAAATCATCCAATTCCTCGCATGGCAGATCAAACAAAAAATGGCCTCCTAAATCTTCTCAAGCATCAGAGCAACTTGAGATGATATAATAGAATCCCATAAGGTTGAGTACTCACATAAGTGATCCCTTCAAAATTAACCTCCATCCAAATGACTCTCGACCAAAGGTGGTCAATGTCCTTTACCCCCTCACTAGAGTGTTAGTAGGAGGTCTCTGACCATGGTTCCTCCAAGATCACAAGAACATCGAGCTCCACTAGCTCTCAGACCTCACGGAAGAAAAGTCCGTGAACCCATTGGGTCCAAGAGAGCCATCCGCATTCAGTTCGAAGACAACCTTATGGATCTTTGCAATGCTGAAAGCGTGCACCAATCCTGATGCATGAGGCTCCAACAGATGAGACACCTCTCTTCCCAACCACCTCGCACCCTTAGAGCTAACCATCTAACTTACCTCACATAAATGGTCGATCATCATTGCCTCGATGGTCCGCTTACATCCACTTGCATGCCACCAACCTCAATATAATTGATGAAGTTGCACCACCTCCTGTCATTGGCCACCTAATGGAAGAACTGTGTGTTCGCATCCTCATCTTTCAACTACATCCGTCGAGAGCGCTGCCTCTTCTCCACCTCTCATTTCTTATCCTCCTGCACAATCACCTTGTGCTGCTATGACCTAGCAACTTTTTCCTCCTCCATCAACTCCCTAAAGTTTTGAAATAGGTCCAACTTGACCACTTTCGCGTGGGCCAACTCTCTTTGGGGAGATGTCAAGCCTGGCTTTGAATCTTGGTAAGTCGACAGTGGTTCCTTTTGCGCTCTCAGATGTTGAGGTCGACTTTGTAGCATCGAGCTGAACACAAAGTGTGGTTCTTTCTCTATTTGTATTTGGGGCTTCCTCTGACGTTTGGCAGAATCAATTGGCGGACTGGATTCTCGTGGTGGAAAAGCTTGAGAGGAAGCTGTCGGGTTGGAAGGCTTATATACTCTCGAAGGGTGGTCGTCTGGTTCTGGTGAAGGCAGTGCTTTCTTCTAGTCCGATCTTCTTCATGTCCTACCACCTTTTTCCATATGGGATTAAGAAGCGTCTTGAGAGGTTTATGCGAAGATTTTTATGGGGCAAGTCTGGCCAGCAAGGCAATGGGATGCACCTTGTGTATTGGGAGTCGATCACTCTTACGAAGGCGGATGGTGGTTTGGTTGTCAAGCGACTGGACACGATGAATGAGGCTTTGTTACCGAATGGGTGAGTAGAATTTGGGGGAGGGATGAAGATACTTGTTGTAGTCTAATCAGACACATCTATGAGCCAGTCCTTCGCTTACTTTTCCCCCGGGCATGCAGCCTTCTGCTTTTTGGCATGGGGCGGTGAAGGTTATGCCACGCTTCCTTGAACTCTTCCACCCCATCCTAGGGAATGGTGAGTCTTTTGTGTTCTGGATGGATGATTGGTCGGAGATGGTCTGCTTTGCATTCGTTTTCCGTGCCTTTGCTTTGGCGGAGGATCGTGAGGCTCGCGTTGCGGCTTGCTGGTGTGATGGTAATTGGATGCCTCATTTTTCTGCGAACTTCTCGGATCAACGATTGGAAGAGTTTCTGCTTTTGCTCGACTCGCTGCGGAATTTTGGGTGGCCGGCTGAAGGCGTGACCACTGGGCTTGGAGAGGGAGCTCCTTCTCCGTTAGGAAGGCTTACAGGGCGATTCGTAGACCTCCTTCGAGGACCGACGTCCTGATTATGGACTGCGGCTTTATTTGGACACTTGGGCTCTTGGAGAAGATCGGTTTTTTCCTTTGGCTGCTCAAGAGGAAGAGATTGATGATGAGAGATCGATGTGCCATATTTTTTTGGGTGGTATCGATGCATTCTTTGTGGGAATGGGATTGAGTCCATTGATCATCTCTTCTTTCTGTGTCCTTGTTCGTTGCCTTATTAGGGAAGACACCGACCTAGAGTGGGTTGTGTTCGGAGCCTCGAGTCTTTTTGGGAGTCCTTGCTGGCGGAGTTGCGACGTCAGAAGAAGATCTCCTAAAGCCCCTAGCAGTCGTTTGGTCTATCTGGCTTGCTTGTAACACTACTCTTTTCTTGAGCCAAAGATTCTATAATGAAATTGTTTCTTACCTCTCCAAGATTACTCTAGAGTCATGGCTTTTGTAACACGCTAAGGTTGTATTTACTATTTTATTAATTCAATAGATTGGGGAGGACACCATAAAAAAACTCTCTTTTTGTCCCTACCACTCCGGATCTCCCTCCTGGAAACCATCAATATGTGACACATAGCCTCAATGTGACACATAGCCTCAAGGCACGACATCTCTAGATGTTAACCCATAAAATTGGACGCTTTGCCAACAGAGAGCGACCCATACCTTCCTCCACCAACCAAGTGCACTTAACCAAAACTGACTATCCAGACGACAACTCTTACAATCTTACTACAATCCCAACATATGGGCGTATGGCCAGGGTGGGATCATGACAATGACTGCATTGAGGCCTAAGGAAACACCTATAGAAGATCAACAAAACCAAGGAATCAGTTGATAGGTGAACATGATGAAGAGATTCACCATGTGTAACAAGAGTTTATTGCATATACCATGTAGAGTGCAGAGTCACTCCCAATAGCAAGAATGATGAATCGGGATCTTGCTCGCCCCGATCCTGGGTATCGGTCCACAACTAAGAAGGTGACGTTCAAGTCACCTCCCACAAGCATTGGAATGACAAATAATCTAGTGTGTGCCAATCACAACTCATCCTACATGGCAGAGCTGGTAAAATCATTAGTAGGATTGAGCACCAAGGAGAACAATCTATGAGTGTCATTTGCCTTACGAAGCAATAACGTAGACAATGAATGCCGAGCCTTGAAATTGTCAACTAACTTGAAAACATAACTATTCCACCTAACTAGAACACTACCAGAAACTCTCACTAATGGAATCGCCTTGAACTCGACTGATGTCATCATTGAGGCCGGCCTCTAAAGAAAATGGTCCCAAACCATTATCTTAGTCTCCTACAAGGCCTTAAATATCTGTTTTGGTCACCATATTGGTGACCGCGATTGAAATGGCATTTCAGCCGAAATTCGGTCAAAATTCGACCAACATTTTGGCCATTTTGCTTATATTTTCTTATATTATTCCATCTCAAGCCACATAAATCAACTATTTAAGTAGAATTTTGGTCCCTCCCTTTTCTGCTCGCTGCTTTCTTTCATTTCTAATTTCTCATGAGCGCCAACCCTCTCCATCCCACCCTCTTCCGCTTGCCTCGTTTTCTCCCTCATGGCCTCGTTCGATGAAGGAACACCTTTCAAAAGATGAAAAATAAATACATGTGGGTGGAGAAGAGAACCAGGGGTGATAAGACATCAAAAAGGTCAAATCATGGATTTTTAATGTAACCCTTTGTGACGAGGCGGCGAGCGAGCTTTACATTTTTCCACTATGCCATTTAGGTAATATTTAATGGTGAAAATCACAAATGCATCTCACAATTCTTACGTCAGGAGGGGCATCAAGTTGTGAGCATGTCCCATGAGAAGTACGTGCTGACATTTCATCTTCTGTGAAGGGAGACATCTTGGATTACAAAGGGACATTGGCGAGTTCCTGAAATGTGCTCGTTGGATATAACATTTACAATGGATGAATTGGATTTAGCTTCTCTGTTTGGGACATACTATGCAATGGGATACATATGACACAACCACTTTCCTTTCCTCTGGCTAATGGATAGTTCATATTCTTGAAAGGCTCACATTTGGAGAAGCTTGTAGTACTTGATCATTAGACACATATGGAAGTTACTACTAGCGAAATACTTAGGTTAGCATGATTTTACTTGTAACGAGTCTTGAGGTACTTGGTCTTTCTACATTCTATGCTGTCGTGTGTGGACAATGGGTAGCTCATGGAACTTGGTAATGGTTGACACAGGAGGACCCAAAGGATTACCACATTGAGGTATAGGAACTTGCACGTGTTTTGAGCGAAATGTACATGCATTTACGAGCCAACGATAATTTAGTACGACATGAATTCGAAACAAGTGACATATGTACTCACAAGATGCTTCTGATGTAAGGAATCATAACATCTCTAGCTTGAGAAGCTTCCAATGTAAGGAATCACAGCATCTCTAGCTTAAGAAGCAAGCTTATCTCGACCATGAAAAGTAGATGAAGAAAGGTAATACATTAGTTGGGACAACAAGTACTTCGTGTTTCGGAAAGAAAAAGTGAATAGGTATGTTCATTAATGATAATGACATGGCCTTGCTTGATAAAGTAAGAAACTATCGAGATGGTGTCCCTCCTAAAAAAGAAAGAACAGGTATGTTCATTAATGATAATGACATGGCCTTGCTTGATAAAGTAAGAAACTGTCGAGATGGTGTCCCTCCTCCTAAAAAAGAAAGAACAGAAGAAAGCAAGAAAAGAAAACGACATTGTAATGAATAAGAGGATTCGAATCATGTCAAGAATATGCATGTGTTTTTTTTTTCAAAGATGCTATTTTGTTTAGAAGTGTGAATACATGTGTTGTGATTAATTGAATGATGCTGTATGAGACATATATAAAATTCATTGGGGTATTGTATATTCAGAACTGTGGAGAGGAAAGAATGAATATTACTATTGATGCGGCCCTAGGGTTCTCTTATATATGACAATCTCTGTGGTGAGGGTCCCAGAGAGACAAATACACGCATACATGTCATCCTACTTCCACGAAGCATTGTCCCCATTCTTATCTGTCAGCTCTAGCTTTGTCAGAATGCGCTCCTTATTGTTGCACTGCATAAGGGTAAGAAACTTCATGGACCACAACTTATAGCCGACCCCTTTCATCTTCACGATGGGGGTCGGTCCCTTTAAAGCACTGGACGAAGAAAAGAAATCACCCTTTTTTTCTGTCATAATGGAGAACGACCGAAAACGTAACTCGATTGGTAAGTAGACCGATCTGAGCGAGTCTACACAATCATATAGAGGATTGGTTGTATGTGTAGACTCATACAACTATCCTCGTCAATCCATGGTGCGCGCTACCTATAAATCACGTTTTTCGGTCAAAATCATACTGTTTTCTTTCAGATCAAATCAGAATACTGGGTGGTCTGAAGGCCCTTGGCAGCGCCCTAACGATGCATGTGGGGCCACGAAGATACCTAGCCGGGCCTACGGGACCCTAAAGGGCATCATTGGTGACAAGGAGGCCTAGAGGCCTGCTGACTGGGGCCACAGAGAGGCCTAGCGGGATGCTGGTGATGCTAGGCTCGCTGTTGATGGGTCCATAGGCCCTAGTAGGCCCCTAGTGATGGCATGGTGGCTGGAGGTGGCGTGCACCGAGCCTAATGGCGACGCAAAGGCTGGTGGCGAGTCGGTAGGCGCGCGCGAGAGGCCTCCAGGCGGGGCTCGGTGTTGTCGAGTTAAGGCTTGTGGTGGCGGCAGGAATTAGGTCAAAACTCCGATCTAGGGCAATCGCTCTGATACCATGTGGAGAGGAAAGAATGAATATTACTATTAACGCAGCCCTAGAGTTCTCTTATATAGAAGAGTAATCTATTGGGCTAATTGCATAAAGAGACAAAGAAAATAAGTATTACATAAACGATATGAAAGATAACTAATATTTCAACATGTCAGATGATTTCAATCGAAGCAACAAACTGATATTTGACTTTAATAACAAAACTTTAAACAACGTTATTTACCTCATCTTTAATCCTAACATAAACACTAATCATGAATAGACATCGACAATAGTAAAATAAAATATGTATGTGCCTTGGATGATCAAAATACGATTTGGAGTCTGGACCCTAAAAATCTAAGTGCAACAATGAGAACAAGGACTAGGATTGACATGTTGACTATTGGGGAATAGTTCTAGTGATATTTGCCCATTTGACATGCCCTACAGGTTAAGGTGGCGCTCGCAAGTATTTGGAGAATGATATGTCAGATCATAGGTGGGAAGATACCTATAAATTGATAACTCCTACTTCAAGATGACTGAACCAACATATAAAGATTGCAACAGTTGAAGGTTCTTCCTTCCTCATGGCTAGGCCAATCTCCTCTGCATCACAATATCATGAAATACAAGAGAGATATGATCTAAAATAGCACAATAGTTTAACTCATTTGTAATCTTGCTAACAAATAACAAATAAAGAGCGAAGTTGACAAACCTTTCTATATAGTAGAAGAACAACACTATTGTATGAATCATTGTTGGGAAAACAGAGAACTTGTTTATTCCATCAAACCCTAGGCTCTCTTATATAGGAGAGTAGCCTATGGGTAAATTACATAAAGAGTCCAACGGAAGGAAAAATAACACAGGTACATAAGTGAATAATATATGTTTACACTCCCCCTCAAGATGGAGCACATATATCAATCATGCTCAGCTTGGACGCACACTTCTGAAATGGTCCTTGCAGTAATGCTTTGGTAAAAATATCTGATGTTTGATTCTCTGAACTAACATGGAAGTAGCAATGAATCCCTTCTGAATCATGTCACTTATAAAGTGACAGTCAACCTCAATGTGCTTGGTTCGTTCATGGAATGCTGGATTATTTGCAATGAACAAGGCCGCCTGATTGTCGCATTCCCAAGCAATAGGAAGTGGAACTTCTATATGTAAATCTGTAAGCACAGCCTTTACCTACACCATTTCTGTGCCGCCTCTTGCCCTTCGGGGACTGGGCGAGCGGTGGAAGAAGGGCGAGTCCGTCGCGGCGTGGCCGCTGATCCGGACTCTCCGCTTCACCGGGGATGTTCCGCAGCGGGTCCTGGACAACGATGACATCGGCCACATCACCGGCCTCCACGCGATCTGGCTCCATGGGAAGGCCGCGGCGACCCTCCAGGCGCTCGGCGCCTCGCCGCGGCCGCTGCCATTCAAGAGGGTCCTCGTCGACAGCTTCAAGGAGGCCGTGCGTGCTCGGCGTCCCGCGCGCTGTCCGGACCGGGGTTGCCCCACCTGACGGGCCTCGCTCTGGATACCTGTCACTTCGCCGATTCGGAGGCAAGAGCTCTGGCCAAGCTGCCCGAGCTCGGCAGGCTCCGCGGATTGACCCTGCGGAGCGGCGTGCTCAAGGCCCCGGCGCTCAAGGCCCTGCTCAAATCAAAGCACATCAAGGGCCTGGAGCGCCTCGACGTTCACAATAACTCGCTGGGCAAGCCGGGGCTGCCGGGAGATAGGGCCCCTCATCGCCGAGGCCGGGCTGATGTTGCGGGTATTGCGCGCGGGCGCCAACCGGTCTGTCATGGAGGAGTTCACGGCGCTCCTGGCCGCCGGGCTGCCGTCCACGCTCAAGGAGCTCGAGTGGGGGTTTCAGGGCGTCTGCGATGAGCCTTTGATAAAGGCGCTCGGCGAGCCCGAGTTCCCCGAGCTCGAGAAGGTCGACTTCACGTCGTCCGGCAGGCTCACGGAGGCAGGGCTCACGGCCCTCGGGACCTCGCCGAAGCTCGCGGGGCTGCGGTATCTCGACGTCCGTATGAGCCATATCGGCCCCGGCGGGGTGCGCGCGCTCTCGAAGGCGACGGCCCTGAGGGAGCTCGGGACGCTGAAGGTGGACTCGGCGGACAGCTACCCTCCGAGCGGCAAGATGGACGAGGCCTTCGCGGAGCTGATCGAGAGCCCGGAGCTGCCGTCGCTCCACACGCTGGGGATGACGCACGTGCCTCTCGAGGAGGGGTTCGTCGATGCGTTGATCGGCTCGCCCCGGCGGATGGAGCGGCTGGTGTGCCTCTCCGTGGACTTTACAGGTCTCGGCGAGCCTGCCATCGAGCGGCTCGGCGACGCATTACGAGCCGGCGCGCCGAGGCTGGCCAAGGTGGCCTTCAATGGCATCATGAAGGAGCCCGGGCCGGGAGCGCTGCGCGCGATGGAGGCGCTCCGCGCGACAGGCGTGGAGGTCGGCTGGTGAAGGCCGCTCCACGCGCGCGGCGGCGCGGGCTCAGCGCCCGAGATACGCGTTGACGCGGTCCGCGGCGTTCCTCCGGATGTCCGCGTAGAAGAGCTGGTACTCAATGGGATGGTAGTTCCCCGGCATGGTCGCAGGAGGAGCGCGCTCATGAAGTCGCGGTCAAGCTCGCCGATCTGCGTCACGACGAGGGCGCTGCCCTCGCAGCGGGCCGCCGGCGAAGCCGGGCTGGAGCCTCGGCCTGTCGGTGTCGAAGAACACGGCGCCGAGGCTCGCGCCCGGGGTTCGGCCGCGCCCCAGGTGATGGGGCTCACGCAGAGGCGGCCCGCCATGGGGTCCGCCTCCGCCGCATTGAACTCCAGGCCATTGGGGGACGTACCCCGGGGCGCGGGCGTTCCAGCCGACCGCGCAGCCCGTCTGTCCGGCGATGAGCAGACAGGCACGCCTTCACCAAGGTGATCGGCGCGGATCGGGCCGCCCACGAGATAAGCGGCCACGAGCCTCGACCGGGCTCCTTGCCCGCGATGCGCTCGCGCAAGAGGCGCGCGGCCAGGACGGTGCCCTGGCTGTGGACGCGAGGATGACCGGCCGACCGGCATTGAACCTCTGGAAGGCCTCGAACGCCGCGGAGACGTCCGCATAGGCGACGTCCAGGGCGCGCGCGCCCCTGTCATCGGGCCGGGTAAACGCGATCCCATTGGCCTGGCGATACCGCGGCGCATAGACCGCGCAGCAGGCATTGAAGGCGCTGGCCTGGATGAGCGTCCCGCCCCGCGCGGTGGCCCTCACGATCGCGGGGTCGTCGATGGGGCTGTTCCAGCGGGAGCCGAGCGCGGTGGTGGGTGGAGGTAGAAGACGTCCGCCGGGGCGGCGCGCTGATCGCCGGCGGGCAGCTCGGCGAGCGCCACATCCGCGCCGTCA